>WNWK01007295.1:0-95608 GCA_009830355.1 Cherax destructor | reverse complement strand
CCTCTCCCTCCTCTCTCTCTCTCTCACTCCCTCCTCATACACTTACCTCTCCTCCCTTCTATTTTTACTGTCCACTAATTTTTTATACAGCCAAATTATCAGATTTACCTTCTCTCTCTCTCTCTCTCTCTCTCTCTCTCTCTCTCTCTCTCTCTCTCTCTCTCTCTCTCTCTCTCTCTCTCTCTCTCTCTCTCTCTCTCTCTTTCTCTCTCTCTCGCTCGCTCGCTCTCTCTCACTTCAAAGGTAATGTGTATAATATTCTTGAAAACCAAATCCTTTGGTGGTATTGGTTGAGAATGTGGTGGTGGAGTCTACCAGGGTGTTCTTGGGGTCAATGCCCCCGTCACCCGCTCCCAGCCCCCCTGGTGGATCCTGTTCTGATGAACCGGGCTGTTACTGCCGGCCACAGGCACTCCGACGTACGAACCACAGCCCGTCTAATCAGGAATGGACTTTAGGTGTGTGTCCAGCTCCCTCTTGAAGACAACCAGGGGTCTTGAAGACAACCAGGGGTCTTGAAGACAACCAGGGGTCTTGAAGACAACCAGGGGTCTTGAAGACAGCTAGGGGTCTTGAAGACAGCTAGGGGTCTTGAAGACAACCAGGGGTCTTGAAGACAACCAGGGGTCTTGAAGACAGCCAGGTTGTAATGGTAATCCCCCTTGTGTATGCTGGGAGGGTGGTTAGCAGTCTTGGGCCCCTGACACTTGTGTTCTCAGTGTAGTCATGGCACCCCTGCTTTTCATGGGAGGTAAGATTGTGGTGATAATATTAGTTGAGGTAATGGTGGTAGTGGTGGTAGACACACAAGTACCTTCATGTACCAGATCAACCAGGCTGTGATGGATATGTAGACCAGGGGGCCACCAGCAACAACAACCTGGTGGACCAGACAAGCACCAGACCTGACTAGGAGGGCGCACCTAAAGAATTATAACACAAATAGGGTCTAGATTTCTATACATACCATTACTACCATCACACCATACTCTACCACCATCACCATAACCACACTAAACAACCCACTAATACCAGCGAATCTACCTGGACTTCCTACTAATTTCTGCAACATTGCAAGCGCCTGATGATGTGTTGATTGCAAAACGAAAGGCTTAGAGCTATCATTCAACACCCCGTGGTTGTTTTGCAAACACATATATATGTCGTGCCGAATAGGTAAAATGGTCAATTATCAAGAACTCATTTAAAATTAAGTCCTTTCTAAAATTTTCTCTTCTACGTTTAAATATATATTGTTTTTCATTTATGTTAATAAAAAAATTAATAATTTTGTACCACAAGAACCTTAGAAAACTTACCTAAAATTATTATAACAAGCGCAATTTAATTTAGCCTAATACAACTAAATATATTTTATATAAGTTTACAATAATTTAATAATAAACAAACACAATTAAATATATTTTTTCCGTTGGGTTCAGAATGATTTTTGCGAAATTATTGCATACACAAATTTTAACTTGACTTATTCGGTAAGAAGAGCGTTGCTATTTAAGCCAAAATCGCAAGTTTTACCGTTTCGGCACGACATATATATATATATATATATATATATATATATATATATATATATATATATATATATATATAATGTATATCTTGCCTCCTTGTAATCCTGGAAGATATATTTATGAGGGAAGATGGGCTATCTTTAATCTCTATATCGTTACAGCAGCAATAAAGGAATAAGAAATGGGAATAAGGAATGGTAATAGGGGATGGGAATGGAAATTACTGCAAGTAAAACAAACTGGATCCCAAGAATATTTGTCTATAACTCGCTTACAAAAACATTGTTTGTGTCAGAGTCTTATTTTTGTTTGCTATATATATATATATATATATATATATATATATATATATATATATATATATATATATATATAAAATATATATATATATATATATATATATATATATATATAGTCGTGCCGATTAGGTAAAACTTGCGATTTTGGCTTAAATAGCAACGCTCTTCTTGCCATATAAGACAAGCGAAAATTTGTGTATGCAATAATTTCGCCAAAATCATTCTGAACATAACGAAAAAATATATTTCATTGTGTTTGTTTATTATTAAATTAATGTTAACGTATCTAAAATATATTTAGTTAGGTTAGGCTAAATTAAATTGCGCTTGTTGTAATAAGGTTAGGTAGGTTTTCAAAGTTTCTCTTGGTACAAAATTATAAATTATTACATTAAAATAAATGAAAAAAATATATCTTTAAACGTATAAGAGAAAATTATAGAAAGGACTTAATTTTAGATGAGTTCTTGCTAATTGACCAGTTTACATCACACATATATAATATATATATATATATATATATATATATATATATATGTACATATATGTACAATGGAACCCCGAGTTTCGGCCACCCCGAGTATCGCTTCGAGTTTGGTCTCTTTTTCGGCTAAGTTTTGTCCCCAGTTTCGGCCATTGCCCCGTGTTTCGGCATACCAGACCTGTCCGCCTCCCGCGCAGCCAGTCTAGCTTTGTTTATCCTTAAGTGAACATTACCCTGCTCGCTCATCCAAACATTTCACAATAAATTCAGTGCTTCTTCATTAATTGTGAGTGAAATAAGCCACCATGGGCCCTGTGGTAAAGAAAGTGAGGAACACCATACAAGTGAAGGAGATAGCAGAGAAATACGAGAGTGGAGTACGTGTGGGGGAGCAGAGAAATACGAGAGTGGAGTACGTGTGGGGGAGCAGAGAAATACGAGTGGAGTACGTGTGGGGAGCAGAGAAATACGAGTGGAGTACGTGTGGGGAGCAGAGAAATACGAGTGGAGTACGTGTGGGGAGCAGAGAAATACGAGTGGAGTACGTTGGGGAGCAGAGAAATACGAGTGGAGTACGTATGGGGAGCAGAAATACGAGTGGAGTACGTTGGGGAGCAGAAATCGAGTGGAGTACGTATGGGGAGCAGAGAAATACGAGAGTGGAGTACGTTGGGGGCAGAGAAATACGAGAGTGGAGTACGTGTGGGGAGCAGAGAAATACTAGAGTGGAGTACGTGTGGGGGAGCAGAGAAATACGAGAGTGGAGTACGTGTGGGGGAGCAGAGAAATACGAGAGTGGAGTACGTATGGGGGAGCAGAGAAATACGAGAGTGGAGTACGTATGGGGGAGCAGAGAAATACGAGAGTGGAGTACGTATGGGGGAGCAGAGAAATACGAGAGTGGAGTACGTGTGGGAGCAGAAAATACGAGTGGAGTACGTGTGGGAGCAGAGAAATACGAGTGGAGTACGTGTGGGGAGCAGAGAAATACGAGTGGGTACGTGTGGGGGAGCAGAGAAATACGAGAGTGGAGTACGTGTGGGGGAGCTTGCTAGGATGTACGGCAAAAACAAATCAACTATCACTTCTATCCTGGCGAAGAGAAACGAACTGAAGGAAGCTGATGTTGCAACAGGTGTTGACATGTTAACCAAAAATAGATCACAAACAGTGGAAGATGTTGAGAAGTTGTTGATCAACAATAAACAGATAGCAGGTGATAGTGTTTCCGAGTCGATCATTTGTGAAAAGGCAAGGCAGTTGCACGCAGATCAAGACAATGCCTGCAACCAGTGCTAATGTTAGCGAGTTTAAGGCCAACAGAGGCTGGTTTGAGAGGTTTAAGAAGCGTAGTGGCATACACAGTGTTGTGAGGCATGGCGAGGCATGGCGAGGCAGCCACTTCAGACAAACGTGCAGCTGAAAAATTCATAACTGAATTTAAGGGGTTCGTAGACACTGAAAAATTCGAACCCCAACAAGTGTTTAATTGTAAAGAAACAGGCCTCTTTTGGAAGAAAATGCCAAACAAGACCTACATTACTCAGGAGGAAAAGGCACTGCCAGGACACAAGCCTATGAAAGATAGGCTAACTCTCTTCTTTTGTTCTAACGCTAGTGGGAATTTTAAAGTGAAGCCTTTACTGGTGTATCACTCTGAAAATCCCAGAGTGTTCAAGAAAAACAATGTAATGAAGAGTAAATTGTGTGTGTTGAGGCAAGCTAATAATAATGCCTGGGTCACAAGGCAAATTTTCATAGAGTGGGTCCATGAAATGTTTGGCCCCAGTGCGAAAAAACACCTCCAGGAAAAAAAATTGTCACTCAAGTGCCTCCTGGTACTGGACAATGGTCCTGCTCATCCTTAAAACTTGGCAGACCTTTTGTCAGGGACTTCAGGTTCGTCACAGTGAAGTTGTTGCCTCCTAACACCACTCCTCTCATCCAGCCCATGGTCCAGCAGGTCATTTGTTACTTCAAAAAACTCTACACCAAAGCAGTGTTTGAAAAGTGCTTTGAAGCACTGAGACACTGAGTTGACCCTAAGAGAGTTCTAGAAGAATCACTTCAATATCTACAACTGCATAAGCCTTATAGATAAGGCTTGGGAAGGAGTGACTTCCAGGACTTTGAACTCTGCTTTGAGACAATTGTGGCAAGATTGTGTCCAACAGAGGGATTTTGAAGGGTTTGAGGCTGACCCTGACCTTGCCGCCCCTCTGCCTGTTGTGGAAGGTATTGTGGCATTGAGCAAGTCCCTGGGGTTGGAGGTGAGTGGCGAGGATGTGGAAGAGTTGGTGGAGGAGCACAGGGAAGAGCTAACCACTGAAGAGCTGCAAGAGCTTCATCTGGAACAACATCAGACCAGAGTTGAGGAACTTGCTTCACAGGAGGAAGAGGGAGTGAAGGAGGTGCCTTCTTCAGTGATTAAGGACGTGTGTGCCAAGTGGAATGAGTTGCAAAGTTTCGTGGAGAAATACCACCCAGAGCAAGCTGAAACAACCCATATCTGCAACATATTCAGTGACAAAACAATGTCCCATTTTAGGGACATCTTAAAGAGGCGCCAGAAACAGAGCACTCTTGACAGTTATTTTGTGCGACAGGGGTCTAGTGACTCTCAAGCTGGTCCTAGTGGCATTAAAAGACAAAGAAGGGAAGTAACCCCAGAGAGGAACTTGTTACCTGAAGTCCTTATGGAAGGGGATTCCATTTCCAAACAATGAGTGCTCCCTCTCCTCCTCCCTATCTTCCAGATGCCAGTAAGTCTCTTCAATAAAGGTAAGTAAATGTTATTTTAAATGTTTATTTAAATGTTTAATTATAAATTTATTACTGTATATATATTTTTCTGTGCTGTATGTAAAACTATAGTTATTCTTTAAAAAAATGTATTTTTTGTGAATATTTTTGGGTGTCTGGAACGGATTAATTGTATGTATATTATTTCTTATGGGAAATATTGCTTCGACTTTAAGCCTAGCTCCTGGAACGGATTACGGCAGAAACTCAGGGTTCCACTGTATATATATGTCGTGCCGATTAGGTAAAACTGGTCAATTAGCAAGAACTCATCTAAAATTAAGTCCTTTCTAAAATTTTCTCTTATACGTTTAAAGATATATTTTTTTCATTTATGTTAATGTAAGAATTTATAATATTGTACCAAGAGAAACTTTGAAAACCTACCTAACCTTGTTACAACAAACGCAATTTAATTTAGCCTAACCCAACTAAATATATTTTAGATACATTAACATTAATTTAATAATAAACAAACACAATGAAATATATTTTTTTCGTTATGTTCAGAATGATTTTGGCGAAATTATTGCATACACAAATTTTCACTTGTCTTATATGGCAAGGTGAGCGTTGCTATTTAAGCCAAAATCGCAAGTTTTACCTAATCGGCACGATATATATATATATATATATATATATATATATATATATATATATATATAAATAAATATATATATATAAAATTATATATATATATATATATAAATATATATATATATATATATATATATAAATTTTATATATATATATATATATATAATTTATATATATATATATATATAATATATATATATATATATATATATATATATATATATATATATTATATATAAATATATACATATATATAATATATATATATATATATATATTTCTCCGATTAGGTAAAACTAATTATAAAAACTCTCAAAATTAAGTCCTTTCTAAAATTTTTCTTATACCTTGAAGATATATTTTTATAATGTTAATGAAAAATTTATAATTTTGCACCAAGAATCTTTTAAAAAAATTGCCCAACCTTATTATAACAAGCGAATTTAATTTAGCCTAATTCAACTAAATATATTTTGATACTTTACAATAATTTAATAACAAACAAACACAAATATATTTTTTTTGTTTGGTTCAGAATGATTTGCGTTATTACATACACAAATTTCGCTTGTCATATATGGCAAGATAGCTTGCTATTCCAATCATTCCCTATTCACACACACACACACACACACACACACACACACACACACACACACACACACACACACACACACACACACACACACACACACACACACACACACACACACACACACACACCCTGATGGCATGGTGGCTAGCGCTCTTGCTTCACGCACGGAGAGCCCCTCCTTTAAAGTGCAGGCATTGTACTTCCCATTTCCAGGACTCAAGTCCGGCTAAATCAATTAACTGCGCTTGTTATAATAAGGTTAGGTAAGTTTTCTAAGGTTCTTTTGGTACAAAATTATTAATTTTTACATTAACGTAAATGAAAAAAAAATATATCTTTTAAGAGAAAAATTTAAAAAGGACTTAATTTTATACTTTTTGTTACAATTTTGTCTTTGTAAGAAAATTAACATTACTGTCCTTGTTCACACTTGTTTACAAACACAAACACTGATATTATTATTATTTGTTTAAATTAGATATATTTATTTATTAGTTTTTATTATTATTATTATTATTATTATTATTATTATTATTATTATTATTATTATTATTATTATTGTTGTTCAGTGGTTGTCAGCAGACTTGCGGCAAGACAGCCACTGAACGAGCAATGGTGAATGTTGTTTCCTCTTTGGAGGGGGGGTAATGAAAGCTCTAAATTCGTAGGGACATACAGCCAACTGTCTGCTACAGAGACAGACTGCCTCACGATACACGATACATACAACTTAATGAGACAGTCACTTGGGTATTATGGTCGAAACGTCTCGCCTGCGCAGCAGGCTTCTTCAGTCGAATTCAGGTGATTTGAGGTTAAGACCGACCGTTACCTATCGAGGTTGAGGGACTGATCCCCCTCAATATTACTCGACTAATAGCGACTCCTGTTTTTACACTGAAGAACAGGATGGTCGTGGAGGTTGAGGGACTGATCCCCTAAGACTTACGCCTCCACGTCTAGTGACTCCTGTGTTTACACTGAAGAACAGGATGGTCGTGGAGGAGATATTTAAGATGACAGGAAACACGGTGAACCTCTGAAGACGTACACTCACGTACACTCTCACGTACACTCACGTACGTACTTATCTGGTAGCGACAGACAAGTGTTGAGGGGGAGGAGCAGGGAGGACGGAGGGGAGGGAGAGGGAGAGAGCTGGGAAGGAGGAAAGGGTGGTTATGGAGGAGGATTTTGAGAGAGAGAGAGGAATGAAAGAAGAGGAAGTGGCAAGAAGAGAAAAAAGATATGAAAAGAGGAACAAGGAAGACAAAAAACAAAGAGGGAAAGAAAGACAGGAAGATCAGGAAAGACGACGAATGACAGGAGAGGGAATGACAGGAAAGAAGATGGTATGACAGGAGAGAGAGTGACAGGAAAGAAGAGGGTATGACAGGAGAGGGAATGACAGGAAGAGAGAGAGAATGCTGAAACAGCACAAACAACAGCCTGGTTGATCACCTCGTTGTTAACGGCTGTCATTAACCAGGTGCCAGATCAACCCGGCTGTGATGGATATGTGGGCCACCAACAGCAACAACCTGGTTGACCTGTCTAGCATTAGACGAGACTGGCCCATGGCCGGGCTCCGGAATTAGTAAGACACTCGAAACTCGTCAAAGGCAAGATACAAGTAATCACAGTATGCAAAACAACTGTGTGAAAACAAATAGGGAATTTCCAAGCACTTAAGTGATATCTCACACTATCACCACAGCTTCACGAGTAGGTACGGTCGCCACTGGAAGGCAGGAATTGGTAAATCAGATAATGGGGTGAAAATTGGGTATAAACCTTGGTAATAGATACTAAGGAACTGGTTTAGAAAAATACGTGAACAAACTCCAGGACGTTTTTACTAGACGTTTTTAAATAAGAAGAAACCCACAATGCCGTGACTGGAACAATACACGAATAACCCGCACATAGGCAAACCTGTAACGACGTTTCGGTCTCTCTTGGATCATTTACAATTCACTCAAGTCAGTGTAATTTATATATTGTCCAAGCCGGACCTAAACGTCGTACGATACTTGTCTGTCCCATGTGCGGTTTACCTGTGTAGAGTTTTCTAACATGTTCCAGTGTTCCCTGACGTGAGAGTTGAAAACTGTGTCCAGGAGCTATGCCTCGACCTCCTGCCAACACAACAAGGTACACACACACACACACACACACACACACACACACACACACACACACACACACTAAGAAGAATTGACAAAGTGGACAGAGACAGAATGTTCCAGAGATGGGACACAGCAACAAGGGGACACAGTTGGAAGTTGAAGACTCAGATGAATCACAGGGATGTTAGGAAGTATTTCTTCAGTCACAGAGTTGTCGGGAAGTGGAATAGTCTGGCAAGTGATGTAGTGGAGGCAGGACCCATACACAGCTTTACGAAAAGTATGATAAAGCTCATGGAGCAGGGACAGAGTGGACCCAGTAGCGACTAGTGATGAGGCAGGGCCAGAAGCTGTGACTCGACCCCTGCAACCACAATCAGATGAGCACACACACACACTTAATACACCAGCAATTGAACGCAACAATTCCTTGCCTTAAATCACGTTTCCATGTTTTTTTAGGTTTCTGGCGGCAATAATACCGTCACAAGGGTGAGAAATCGAGGCAAAATTCATTTCTGGTTCACCTCTCTTCAGGGTGATAATTGCATTTCCTCCAGAATTGCTTTCAGGGGCTGCCCTCTACACTCGTAATTGATTTCCAATTGGTTATAGTCAATCTATTTTAATAGATACATTCTACATGACATTACTTTAAAAACTACAATCTGCTTAGGTGGCTGGTTGGTAGACAACAACCATCCAGGGAGGTACTACCCTCCTGTCATGAGTGTGACACACAGGTAGTTGGTTGGTAGACAACAACCATCCAGGGAGGTACTACCCTCCTGTCATGAGTGTGACACACAGGTAGTTGGTTGGTAGACAACAACCATCCAGGGAGGTACTACCCTCCTGTCATGTGTGACATACAGGTAGTTGGCTGGTAGACAACAACCATCCAGGGAGGTACTACCCTCCTGTCATGTGTGACACACAGGTAGTTGGCTGGTAGACAACAACCATCCAGGGAGGTACTACCCTCCTGTCATGTGTGACACACAGGTAGTTGGCTGGTAGACAACAACCATCCAGGGAGGTACTACCCTCCTGTCATGTGTGACACAGGTAGTTGGCTGGTAGACAACAACCATCCAGGGAGGTACTACCCTCCTGTCATGTGTGACATACAGGTAGTTGGCTGGTAGACAACAACCATCCAGGGAGGTACTACCCTCCTGTCATGTGTGACACACAGGTAGTTGGCTGGTAGACAACAACCATCCAGGGAGGTACTACCCTCCTGTCATGTGTGACATACAGGTAGTTGGCTGGTAGACAACAACCATCCAGGGAGGTACTACCCTCCTGTCATGTGTGTGACACACAGGTAGTTGGTTGGTAGACAACAACCATCCAGGGAGGTACTATCCTCCTGTCATGTGTGACACACAGGTAGTTGGCTGGTAGACAACAACCATCCAGGGAGGTACTACCCTCCTGTCATGTGTGACACAGGTAGTTGGTTGGTAGACAACAACCATCCAGGGAGGTACTACCCTCCTGTCATGTGTGACACACAGGTAGTTGGCTGGTAGACAACAACCATCCAGGGAGGTACTACCCTCCTGTCATGTGTGTGACACACAGGTAGTTGGTTGGTAGACAACAACCATCCAGGGAGGTACTATCCTTCTGTCATGTGTGACACACAGGTAGTTGGCTGGTAGACAACAACCATCCAGGGAGGTACTACCCTCCTGTCATGTGTGACACACAGGTAGTTGGCTGGTAGACAACAACCATCCAGGGAGGTACTACCCTCCTGTCATGTGTGACACAGGTAGTTGGCTGGTAGACAACAACCATCCAGGGAGGTACTACCCTCCTGTCATGTGTGACACAGGTAGTTGGCTGGTAGACAACAACCATCCAGGGAGGTACTACCCTCCTGTCATGTGTGACATACAGGTAGTTGGCTGGTAGACAACAACCATCCAGGGAGGTACTACCCTCCTGTCATGTGTGACACACAGGTAGTTGGCTGGTAGACAACAACCATCCAGGGAGGTACTACCCTCCTGTCATGTGTGACACACTGGTAGTTGGCTGGTAGACAACAACCATCCAGGGAGGTACTACCCTCCTGTCATTTGTGACACACAGGTAGTTGGTTGGTAGACAACAATTATCCAGGGAGGTACTACCCTCCTATCATGTGTGACACACAGGTAGTTGGTTGGTAGACAACAACCATCCAGGGAGGTACTACCCTCCTGTCATGTGTGACACACTGGTAGTTGGCTGGTAGACAACAACCATCCAGGGAGGTACTACCCTCCTGTCATGTGTGACACACTGGTAGTTGGCTGGTAGACAACAACCATCCAGTGAGGTACTACCCTCCTGTCATTTGTGACACACAGGTAGTTGGTTGGTAGACAACAACCATCCAGGGAGGTACTACCCTCCTGTCATGAGTGTGACACATAGGTAGTTGGCTGGTAGACAACAACCATCCAGGGAGGTACTACCCTCCTGTCATGAGTGTGACACACAGGTAGTTGGTTGGTAGACAACAACCATCCAGGGAGGTACTACCCTCCTGTCATGTGTGTGACACACAGGTAGTTGGTTGGTAGACAACAACCATCCAGGGAGGTACTACCCTCCTGTCATGTGTGTGACACACAGGTAGTTGGTTTGTAGACAACAACCATCCAGGGAGGTACTACCCTCCTGTCATGAGTGTGACACACTGGTAGTTGGTTGGTAGACAACAACCATCCAGGGAGGTACAACCCTCCTGTCATGAGTGTGACACACAGGTAGTTGATTGGTAGACAACAACCATCCAGGGAGGTACTACCCTCCTGTCATGAGTGTGACACACAGGTAGTTGGCTGGTAGACAACAACCATCCAGGGAGGTACTACCCTCCTGTCATGAGTGTGACACACAGGTAGTTGGTTGGTAGACAACAACCATCCAGGGAGGTACTACCCTCCTGTCATGTGTGTGACACACAGGTAGTTGGCTGGTAGACAACAACCATCCAGGGAGGTACTACCCTCCTGTCATGTGTGTGACACACAGATAGTTGGTTGGTAGACAACAACCATCCAGGGAGGTACTACCCTCCTGTCATGTGTGTGACACACAGGTAGTTGGTTTGTAGACAACAACCATCCAGGGAGGTACTACCCTCCTGTCATGAGTGTGACACACTGGTAGTTGGCTGGTAGACAACAACTATCCAGGGAGGTACTAGAGTCCTCTCATACGAGTGTCAAACAAGCAGTAGCCTGGTAGACAACAATCATCCAGGGAGGTACTAGAGTCCTCTCATACGAGTGTCAAACACAAGCAGTAGCCTGGTAGACAACCATCCAGGGAGGTACTAGAGTCCTCTCATACGAGTGTCAAACAAGCAGTAGCCTGGTAGACAACCATCCAGGGAGGTACTAGAGTCCTCTCATACGAGTGTCAAACAAGCAGTAGCCTGGTAGACAACCATCCAGGGAGGTACTAGAGTCCTCTCATACGAGTGTCAAACACAAGCAGTAGCCTGGTAGACAACCATCCAGGGAGGTACTAGAGTCCTCTCATTCTAGTGTCAAACACAAGCAGTAGCCTGGTAGACAACCATCCAGGGAGGTACTAGAGTCCTCTCATTCTAGTGTCAAACACAAGCAGTAGCCTGGTAGACAACAATCATCCAGGCAGGTACTAGAGTCCTCTCATACGAGTGTCAAACAAGCAGTAGCCTGGTAGACAACAATCATCCAGGGAGGTACTAGAGTCCTCTCTCGTACGAACGTGCAACAGAAGCCAGTTAAAAGTTTTGCACTCTGGCAGGATTGGTGGTCTTCAGTTTCCGCTTCATGAATATATAAGATGACAGATAAATCTTGCAAGTTTCTGATTACATTAAGAATTCACTTCACTTCCTCCTGTCTTTCTTAATACTTCTTATTCTTGCAATATTGGTGTTCCAGGTGAGGCCTGGTCTGGTCTGAGGCCTGGTCTGGTCTGAGGCCTGGTCTGGTCTGAGGCCTGGTCTGATCTGAGGTCTGATCTGAGGCCTGGTCTGATCTGAGGCTTGATCTGAGGTCTGGTCTGAGGTCTGATCTGAGGCCTGGTCTGAGGTCTGATCTGAGGCTTGGTCTGAGGTCTGGTCTGAGGCCTGGTCTGGTCTGAGGTCTGATCTGAGGCCTGGTCTTATCTGAGGCCTGGTCTGATCTGAGGTCTGATCTGAGGTCTGATCTGAGGCCTGGTCTGATCTGAGGTCTGATCTGAGGTCTGATCTGAGGCCTGGTCTGATCTGAGGTCTGATCTGAGGTCTGATCTGAGGCCTGATCTGAGGCTTGGTCTGAGGCCTGGTGTGAGGTCTGGTCTGAGGTCAGGTCTGAGGCCTGGTGTGAGGTCTGGTCTGAGGTCTGGTCTGAGGCCTGGTCTGAGGCCTGGTCTGAGGTCTGGTCTGAGGTCAGGTCTGAGGCCTGGTGTGAGGTCTGGTCTGAGGTCTGGTCTGAGGCCTGGTCTGAGGCCTGGTCTGAGGTCAGGTCTGAGGTCAGGTCTGAAGTCTGGTCTGAGGCCTGGTCTGAGGTCTGGTCTGAGGCCTGGTCTGAGGTCTGGTCTGAGGTCAGGTCTGAGGCCTGGTGTGAGGTCTGGTCTGAGGTCAGGTCTGAGGCCTGGTGTGAGGTCTGGTCTGAGGTCTGGTCTGAGGCCTGGTGTGAGGTCTGGTCTGAGGTCAGGTCTGAGGCCTGGTCTGAGGCCTGGTCTGAGGTCTGGTCTGAGGCCTGGTGTGAGGTCTGGTCTGAGGTCAGGTCTGAGGCCTGGTGTGAGGTCTGGTCTGAGGTCTGGTCTGAGGCCTGGTGTGAGGTCTGGTCTGAGGTCAGGTCTGAGGCCTGGTGTGAGGGGGAAGGTGCAGGCACTTCCTCTTGTCTGATTCACTTAGTGAGACACCTGGCTAACAGGAAACATTTGTAATATTGGCTGGACGAGACGGAGGAGGGGTGAAGATACTGGGGTGAAGATACTGGGGTGAAGATACTGGGGTGAAGATACTGGGGTGAAGATACTGGGGTGAAGATACTGGGGTGAAGATACTGGGGTGAAGAGACGGGGTTGAAGATACTGGGGTGAAGAGACGGGGTTGAAGATACTGGGGTGAAGAGACGGGGTTGAAGATACTGGGGTGAAGAGACGGGGTTGAAGATACTGGGGTGAAGAGACGGGGTGAAGAAAGGGGGGAGAAGAGAAAGGGATGAAGGGAGGGGGGGATAGGTGCAGGGGAAGGAGTGAAAAGATGAAGGAACAAGATAATTGGGAGGAGAGTAGAAGAGAGACGAGGAGTTAAAGAGGTGATTAGCTGAAAAAAGAGGGGAGGAGCTAAAAAAAATAGGAGCGGGGAGGAGCTAAAAAATATTTGGGAGCTACAATGAGAGGGGGAGAAACTATAAAGAGCAGGGAGGAGCTGAAAAGAGCGGGGAGGAGCTAAAAAGAGCTGGGAGGGCTATAAATTGAGCGGGAGCGGGGAGGGCCAATAAAAGAGCGGGGATGAGCTAAGAAGAGCGGGGAGGGGTTAAAAAGATTGGGGAGGGGCTAAAAAAGAGTGGGGAGGGACTAAAAAAAAGAGCGGGGAGGGGCTAAAAAGATGTATAAATCTACCCCTGCAACCACAAACAGGTGAGTACATAAACAATAAGTTGCAAGTTGCTTATCCCCGGCCTGCAATATTTTAACATAACGACATCATAAAAATTCCTGAGGCAATATTTGGGTGAGGACTGGTTAGTTTAAATTACATTAACCCAGCTGATGGGTAACGAAGGTCAACGAAGTACATAAAAGTTGTTTGTTGAACAAGGTCAAGCTAGATAAAAGGTGTTGGCTGATGACCAAAGGTCAACTGACTAGATAAAAGGTGTTGAAACCAAACCAACCTTAATGACCTTACGTTCTTTCTTGAAGACAACCAGAGCAAAAAATGTGTTGATAACTCGTGAAAGAAGATTACTGACGAGCCTATGTGCCCTTACACTTGATCCCTCCCCCAGTATACTTCAAGACCCTGACACACACACACACACATTCATACCTGCGCAAAACACACAATAAAACACTAAACGTGTTTTTTTTGAACGCATGAATACATCATAAACAAGAACAATTTCCCTCCATTGTGAACGTACAAAAGAACGTCTGACCAATGAAAAATTCAAACAGGCTTTTATTGCGTCATCTGGCGGCCACAAACGTCATTTGGATTCGCTACTTTGGATTCCATTCTTCACCAGTGTGAATGATAATTATTTCTTTTATTTTTTTTGTAAATCACTGATGTTATTTGACTTCATTGGATAGATATCTCTAAGTGGTGGATCTACCAGGCTGTGATGGATATGTGGGCCAGTGGGCCACCACCATCAACAACCTGGTTGACTAGACAAGCACGAGATAGGATTGGTCCAACACCAGGCAGGCACCAGACAAGCCTGGACAAACACTAGGCAAGCACCAGACAAGCCTGAACCAACACTAGGCAAGCACTAGACTATACACACTGGAGAGTTCTCAGGAGTAGAGCCGCAAGCCTATGCACAGTGGCATGTACATTCATTACTTTTCTTATCATGCTTCCTCTGTCAAGAAAAGTGTTCTTATCTCCCTCTTTCTCCGTGCTCTCCGCATCTGTGATCCTCAGTTCCTTGAAGCAGAAATTTCCACTCTTCATAATTCATTTTCCCGCCTTGGCTACCCTTCCCATTTCATAGACTCTGCTTTCTCTCGTGCCAAACGGACTTTCTTCTCTCCTAAACCCTCTACTCCTGAGAACTCTCCAGTCCTCTGCCTTCCCTACATTTCTGGTCTCTCTAATCTCAGCAACTCTCTCCGTTCCTTAGACATCAAACTTACCTTTCGTCAGACTAACATTCTTCGCACTAATCTAGTTCATACCTCCCCTCCCTCCACAGATTCTCCTGGTGTCTACTCTATTTCTTGCTCCTCCTGTCCTCTTCAGTACTTCGGAGAAACTGGCCGATCTCTTTCTGACAGACTCAAGGAGCACAAAAATAGTGTTAGGCTTGCCGACACTAATAATGCTCTTTTCTGTCATGTCAGAGATCACAGTCATCCTATTGATTGGTCTTCTGCTAAAACTGTCTACCCTACGTCCAACTTTCATAGTCGCCGCCTGGTTGAATCCTCCCTTATACACAACTTTCCCTGTATGAATCTTATCCCTGGCTTTGTCTCTGTTGATGCTTTCCTCTCTCATTACATTGTTAAATGCTCTAAACTTCAGAACACCCGTGACTTAACCTGATTCCTTCCTCTTTCATCTCTTCCCCCTTCTCCTTTTTTCTCCTATGGGTTTTTCTTTCTTTTCTTTTGCCTTGTATTTGTCCTTCATTTTATTCGCCTTTCCTCCCTCTGTGTTCTCGTCCCACCCTTGCGGGCCGCTAGCCTCATTGCAGTGCTCCCTTCCTAGAATATGACTGTCTCCACTACTACTATTACTACTACTACCACTTCCACTACTTACTCCATTATTTCCCCACTCTCTTGTACCCTCCCCTGTCTGCCTGCCTATAAATACCCCTTCCTCCGTCTCTGTGTGTTAGTGTGACTTTGTAAATGGTCCAAGTCGGGCCGAAACGTCATCGTAAGCTCCTCCCTTTTATATGTGTGTATTGTTCCAGTCACGGTATTGTGCCTTTTTTGTTATTTAAGCACTAGACCAGCTTGAACCAACACTAGGCAAGCACCAGACAAGCCAGGACAAACACTACCTCTTTAAGGGGGGGGGGGGCTCCTTGACAAGGTAAAGAGGCTATCGGTCTGAGGAATTGGACCTTTTGGTCTTCTTCCTCAGACCGAACCTAATTACCCCCAATCCCCTCCCTTTCCCATCTTCCCCATCCTCCCTTTTCCCTTTCCTCCTCCCCTCCTCCTCATCCCTCCCTTATTTCCTTCCCATTTTTACCCTGGGAGCTTCTCTCCACAGGCATTCTAGTTCCTAGGTAGGGGGAAGGGTACCGTGGTCCATTCCCATTCCATTGAGGTTCTTGGCGGTGGTGTAGTTTGCCGTGGAATCTGGATCGCCTGGGGATGTCCCAATCCCTCTCTGGTCTTCCTGGGGGTGGCATTGGGGATCTTTTGGGCGGGATTCCGGGGGTGGTGGCCGAAGGCGGTATGCTTTGTGGCGGATATCCGGCCGCCCTCTCTTTTGTCCGCCGAGGTGGCTCGGTGGATGTGAGGTTGCTATCCCGGATTGCTGGTTTACTGGCGTGAAGGGTAGGGTATGGCACGGGTTCCATGCAGCATCTGCACTACTTGCGGTGTTGAGGTCCTCTTGGGCGCGGAGGGGGATTTATGCCCCTTTCATTCCTCCTAGGAACTATTCCTCCACGTTCCCCCCCTTTTTTTTATTCTTTTTATTTTTATTTTCTTTTCTTTCTTTTTTTTCTTAAAAACAAAAAGAAAAAAGTAACCTAACAATGGATGCCCTAATCCGTGACTCTACCCCCGGGCCCCTTGATACCGCACCTAGTTCTGACCCTACCTTGTTAATGGATAACTCTTCGGACAAACCTAATACCCCTGTACCTGAAGCAGGTACCAGTTCGTCACCTGCTTCAGGTCCCAGGGACCCGACTGGCCCTTTCGATACATCTGACCTTCGCTCTTCTCTGACCTTGATTCCGGCTTCTCCCTTGACGGTGTGGCAATTTTCGAATCGCTCGCCCGTCTCACATCGGACAACCCCCGGTCCCACACCCAAACAACCGAGACCCACACATGACGATTCGACACTTCCTTCTCGTTCATCTCAGAAACAACGACAAGCTCGTCACGCACTCCCCTTAAACTCTCTGTTTCAACCTACTCAATGGACGAAGTTTTTTACTCTGTGACCGACTTCTCCTAATACCTATCTTTCAGACCATAGTATTGGTAAGGCTCTGCTACGCCATGTTGGTAAAGACATCTCATTTCACGCTCTCAAGAGCGGCACTCGCATCATAACGGTCCAGAATGCTGGCCAAGCTCGCGATCTTTCTCTTCTCACAACCATAGATACTGCTCCTGTTACTATTGACAAGCACCATTCCCTCAATTCTTGTTGTGGTTCTGTCATTTTGCCCCACACCATTGTCCAACGAAATTTCCAGACATGTGGTGATGACATTTTCGAGTAGCTTGAGCTCCAAGAACTCCCTATCCTTAAAGTTGACACTTTTGTCCTCCCTGCCAGTAAGTGAAGATGTTATCCTTGCAATATAGCTCGTTTAACGTTTGACTGCCGAGAACTTCCACCTTCCGTCTACATTGCAGGTCAATGTTTACAAGTTCGAAAGGTGACCCCTACACCGCAGCAGTGTAGAAACTGCTGGCGTTTTGGTCATCCAGCAAAATATTGCAGGTCCATGGCCGAATGCCCAGTCTGTGGTGCTGACGACCATGCCAGTTCTTCTTGTAGTCTACCTCCCTCTTGCCTTAACTGTGATGAGGCACATCCTTAGTATTCTCGCCGTTGTCAGGTTTACCTGAATGAGCGGGAAATCCGTTGTCTCAAAGAGGCGGAAGGCTTCTCATATGGTATGGCCGTCTCTCATCTTCGCCTTCAAGGGAAACTTCGCCGTATTTCCTATTCTCACATTGCTAAACGTCGCCCCGCTTCTGGGGTCCCAACTTCCACGGAATCCTCTGTGGTCGCCTCATCCTCAGTCACCCCTGTCTCGAATCCTTTTGATGTTCTTGGCTGGCTCCGAGGTCCCTACCTCGGTTTCCCATACTATCCACACTCCTTCCTCTATTCCTCGCACAGTTCTGAGTCTACACGTCCTCGTCCTTCACCTAAACCTCAGCGCCCCTTCTTCTTCTTATAAGCCCGGCAAAAAATCCCTACTGCCAGGTTCTTCGCCTCCGACTAGTTCTGTAACGTGTGTGGAGGTTCATCATCCTCCTCATACACTACCTTCATCCCCTGTCCCCTCCCAAGTCCCTACGACAGTTTCCTCTTCTATCTCCTCGTCCTCTACTTTAGTACAGTCTATAGACTCCCCGATAGTTGCTCCCTCTTCTTCCATTTCTAATGTAGTCTCACATTCTGCATCTTTGACTTCCGAAACACTGGAAGCTATTGCAAAATATATTTCTGGACCGATGATGGACACTACTCCACCTGAGGTTCCTCATCTCTCTTCTTCGTCTCAACCCCCCCTTCCTTCACAATGTCCTCCACCTTCTCTGATTACAGGTCTTCCGCTGCCTCCACACGTGGACTTTTCTAACCCTAGTCCATAGATTCCTCTCACTTCCACTTATATCTTTCTCTTTATAAATCATGGCTTATTTGCAGTGGAATATCCGAGGCCTCAGCGGTAACCAGGGTGAGCTTCAGGTGTTGCTCTCTCAGTTTTCCCCTGTTGGGGTCTGTTTGCAAGAACCCAAATTACAATCCACTGTTATCAGGCCCTTTTCAGGCTATGACTTGTTATATTCATCGGATCCTTTTTCCGATGGAACCTTTAACGAAAGTGCTCTTCTTATACGCACTGGTGTTCCATACCGTCAGCTCTATGTTCCTTCTTCCTTACATTACACCGCAGCCCGTATCCACTTGAATAAGTGGTATACACACTGTTCTTTATATCTCTCCCCTTCGCGGGCAATGTCTATCCCAGATGTTGATTTTCTGGTTTCTTCCTTACCGCCACCCCTTCTATTACTTGGCGATTTTAACGCACATTTTCTCTGGGGAGGGTCACACTGTGACTCCCGTGGCATTCAGTTGGAGGCATTTCTTGCTTCTCTTCCCCTCCATGTTTTAAATATGGGTACTCCTACCCATTTTGATCCCCGGACTCATTCTTTCTCCTGCATCGATCTTTCCATCTGCTCTTCATCTACTGTCCTTGACTTCACCTGGTCTGTCCTCCCGGACTTACATGACAGCGATCATTTCCCAATCATCCTTAAGTCCCCTTTGTTTTCTCCACCTCCTCATTGCCCACGCTGGCAATTTGACCGGGCGAAATGGGACCTTTACACACATCTTACTGCCTTTCATGAGGTTCCTACCTCGTCCTCCATTGATGAGGTTTTACATCTCTTTTCGTCCTCCATCTTCACAGCGGCTTCACATTCTATTCCCCAAACCTCGGGCAAGCATCCTCAGAAGTGCGTGCCTTGGTGGTCTCCTGCTTGTGCTCGGGCAGTGCGTTTGAAACGTGCTGCATGGGCAGGTATCAGTATAACAGAACCACAGAGAGACTCCTTGATTTCAAGCAGAAGAGAGCTATTGCTCGCCTTGTCGTACGTGATGCTAAACGCACTTGCTGGCGAGATTACGTTTCTACTGTCACTTCGGCTTCCTCGATGAGTGCAGTCTGGAAGAAAGTGCGGAAATTAAGTGGTAAGTCTTCGCATCGGCCACACTTGTCTTACTCACAGGTATCTCATGGAGAGGCTCCCTGCCCCTCTCTGTGAGCATTGTCAGGTTCCAGTGTCTGTTCGACATATTCTGCTGGACTGCCCACTCTATCAACGAGCACGCAGAATTTACCTCCATGACGTCTTCGCTCTGCGGCCCTTTCTTTACCTTCCCTTCTTGCTGATGGACCCTCCTTTAATCCTGACTCTCTTGTTGAATTTTTGACAGAAACTGACTTACTACACAAACTCTGAAGATTATACCTCTAGCACCTCCCTCAGTCCCTTCTACCTCGATCTCTTGCTACCCTCTATCCCTGCACTATCCACCGTCCTGCTGCACTCCATACCCTACTAATCATCCATCTCCCTCTTACAACCCACTCTCCCTGCATCCTACAATAACCTGCAGCGCTGTATAACCCCTGTGGTTTAGCGCTTCTATTTGATTATAATAATAATAATGAACCAACACTAGGCAAGCACCAGACAAGCCTGGACCAGCACTAGGCAAGCACCAGACAAGCCTGGACCAGCACTAGGCAAGCACCAGACAAGCCTGAACCAACACTAGGCAAGCACCAGACAAGCCTGAACCAACACTAGGCAAGCACCAGACAAGCCTGGACCAGCACTAGACAAGCACCAGACAAGCCTGGACCAGCACTAGACAAGCACCAGACAAGCCTGGACCAGCACTAGACAAGCACCAGACAAGCCTGAACCAGCACTAGACAAGCACCAGACAAGCCTGGACCAGCACTAGACAAGCACCAGACAAGCCTGGACCAGCACTAGACAAGCACCAGACAAGCCTGGACCAGCACTAGACAAGCACCAGACAAGCCTGGACCAGCACTAGACAAGCACCAGACAAGCCTGGACCAGCACTAGACAAGCACCAGACAAGCCTGGACCAGCACTAGACAAGCACCAGACAAGCCTGGACCAGCACTAGACAAGCACCAGACAAGCCTGGACCAGCACTAGACAAGCACCAGACAAGCCTGAACCAGCACTAGACAAGCACCAGACAAGCCTGGACCAGCACTAGACAAGCACCAGACAAGCCTGGACCAGCACTAGACAAGCACCAGACAAGCCTGGACCAGCACTAGACAAGCACCAGACAAGCCTGGACCAGCACTAGACAAGCACCAGACAAGCCTGGACCAGCACTAGACAAGCACCAGACAAGCCTGGACCAGCACTAGACAAGCACCAGACAAGCCTGGACCAGCACTAGACAAGCACCAGACAAGCCTGGACCAGCACTAGACAAGCACCAGACAAGCCTGGACCAGCACTAGACAAGCACCAGACAAGCCTGGACCAGCACTAGACAAGCACCAGACAAGCCTGGACCAGCACTAGACAAGCACCAGACAAGCCTGGACCAGCACTAGACAAGCACCAGACAAGCCTGGACCAGCACTAGACAAGCACCAGACAAGCCTGGACCAGCACTAGACAAGCACCAGACAAGCCTGGACCAGCACTAGGCAAGCACCAGACAAGCCTGAACCAGCACTAGGCAAGCACCAGACAAGCCTGGACCAGCACTAGGCAAGCACCAGACAAGCCTGGACCAGCACTAGGCAAGCACCAGACAAGCCTGGACCAGCACTAGACAAGCACCAGACAAGCCTGGACCAGCACTAGGCAAGCACCAGACAAGCCTGGACCAGCACTAGACAAGCACCAGACAAGCCTGGACCAGCACTAGGCAAGCACCAGACAAGCCTGGACCAGCACTAGACAAGCACCAGACTAGCCTGGACCAGCACTAGGCAAGCACAAGACAAGCCTGGACCAGCACTAGGCAAGCACAAGACAAGCCTGGACCAGCACTAGGCAAGCACCAGACAAGCTTGGTTCAGGACAAGGCTACAGGAGCTGGAAAAACTCTGGAACCTCACCAAAGGTGAAGATACACACACACACACACACACACACACACACACACACACACACACACCAGAGAGAGAGAAGAGGATGATCCAGCAAGACTGGACCTAGTATTCACCCTGAGTAGCGCAGATATTGAGGACATCACACATGAAAGACCCCTTGGGGCCAGTGATCATATGGTTTTAAGCTTCGAATACATAGTAGAGCTACAAGTGGAGGGAGAAACAGGAAGGGCCGGACGAACGAAGCCAAACTACAAGAATGGAGAATATGTAGGCATGAAGAACTTCCTGCATGGAGTTCAGTGGGACAGGGAGCTAGCAGGGAAGTCAGTAAACGAGATGATGGAATACATGACAACAATATGCAAGGAAGCTGAGGAGAGGTTTGTACCCAAGGGTAACAGGAATAACGAAAAAGCCAGGATGAGCCCGAGGTTCACCCAAAGGTGAAGGGAAGCCAAAACCAAGTGTGCCAGGGAATGGAAGAAGTATAGAAGGCAAAGGACCCAGGAAAATAAGGAGAGCAGTAGTAGAGCCAGAAACGAGTATGCGCAGGTGAGAAGGGAGGCCCAGAGACAATACGAGAATAACATAGCAGCAAAAGCCAAATCTGACCCAAAGCTGTTGTACAGCCACATCAGGAGGAGAACAACAGCAGCAAAAGCCAAATCTGACCCAAAGCTGTTGTACAGCCACATCAGGAGGAGAACAACAGTCAAGGACCAGGTGATCAGGCTGAGGAAGGAAGGTGGGGAGGTCACAAGAAATGACCGTGAAGTATGCGAGGAGCTCAACATGAGATTCAAAGAAGTGTTCACAGAGGAGATAGAAGGGCCTCCAGAAAGGCGGAGAGGTGGGGTACACCATCAGGTGTTGGACACAATACATACAACTGAGGAGGAAGTGAAGAGGCTGCTAAGCGAGCTAGATACCTCAAAGGCGATGGGGCTGGATAACATCTCTCCATGGATCCTGAGAGAGGGAGCAGAGGCGCTATGTGTACCCCTAACAACAATCTTCAACACATCCATCGAAACATGGCAACTACCTGAGGTATGGAAGACAGCAAGTGTAGTCCCAATTTTTAAAAAAAGGAGACAGACACGAAGCACTAAACTACAGACCAGTTTCATTGACATGTATAGTATGCAAGGTAATGGAGAAGATTATCAGGAGAAGAGTGGTAGAGCACCTAGAAAGAAACGAGCTTATCAACGACAGCCAGCATGGTTTCGGGGATGGGAAATCCTGCTTTACAAACCTACTGGAGTTCTATGACAGGGTGACGGCAGTAAGACAAGAGAGAGAGAGGGGTGGGTAGATTGTATTTTCTTGGACTGCAGGAAGGCGTTTGACACAGTTCAACACAAGAGATTAGTGCAAAAGCTGGAGGACCAGGCAGGGGTAACAGGGAAGGCACTACAATGGATCAGGGAATACCTGTCCGGAAGACAACAGCGAGTCATGGTACGTGGCGAGGTGTCAGAGTGGGCACTTGTAACGAGCGGAGTGCCACAGGGATCAGTCCTAGGACCGGTGCTGTTTCTGGTATTTGTGAACGACATGACGGAAGGAATAGACTCCGAAGTGTCCCTGTTTGCAGATGATGTAAAGTTGATGAGAAGAATTCAATCTGACGAGAACCAGGCAGAACTACAAAGGGATCTGGACAGGCTGCAAGCCTGGTCCAGCGATTGGCTCCTGGAGTTCAACCCCACCAAGTGAAAAGTCATGAAGATTGGGGAAGGGCAAAGAAAACCGCAGACGGAGTACAGTCTAGGGGGCCAGAGACTACAAACCTCACTCAAGGAAAAAGATCTTGGGGTGAGTATAACACCAGGCACATCTCCTGAGGCACACATCAACCAAATAACTGCTGCAGCATATGGGCGCCTAGCAAACCTAAGAACAGCATTCCGACATCTTAATAAAGAATCGTTCAGGACCCTGTACACTGTGTACGTTAGGCCCATACTGGAGTATGCAGCACCAGTTTGGAACCCACATCTAGCCAAGCACGTGAAGAAGCTCGAGAAAGTGCAAAGGTTTGCAACAAGACTAGTCACGGAGCTAAGGGGTATGTCCTACGAGGAGAGGTTAAGGGAAATCAACCTGACGACACTGGAGGACAGGAGAGATAGGGGGGACATGATAATGACATATAAGATACTGAGAGGAATTGACAAGGTGGACAGAGACAGAATGTTCCAGAGATGGGACACAGCAACAAGGGGACACAGTTGGAAGTTGAAGACTCAGATGAATCATAGGGATGTTAGGAAGTATTTCTTCAGTCACAGAGTTGTCGGGAAGTGGAATTGTTTAGGAAGCGATGTAGTGGAGGCAGGTTCCATACATAGCTTTAAGAGGAGATATGATAAAGCTCATGGCGCAGGGAGAGTGACCCAGTAGCGGCCAGTGAAGAGGCGGGGCCAGGACCTATGTCTCGACCCCTGTAACAACAACTAGGTGAGTACACACACACTGACAAAACCAAACTGCCTGCTTGGAATTCTCTGCCTTATTTGCATATACAAGTTCCTGCATACCCCTCACAGAGGTGTGTTTTAAATCAGCCTCAGTGAGTTATTTAAACCGCAGTGGCACGCTGTTTGGTGTTTTAGCTTGTAAATAAGCGATCTAAATAAGTGTAAAGGCACCAAGACTCTTCAACTCTTTTCGTATGTAAGTGTAAAGGCACCAAGACTCTTCAACACCATCCCTTTATATATAATCCTCTCCCTCCTTCCTCTCACCTTTCCGTCTCTCTCTCTCTCTCGCCTAGCCTTCTTCCTTTGCTCCTCGTCCCTCCTTCCCTTCCTCTCCCTCCTTCTCTCCCTCTCCCTCCTTCCCTCCCTCTCCCTCCTTCCCTCCCTCTCCCTCCTTCCCTCCCTCTCCCTCCTTCCCTCCCTCTCCCTCCTTCCCTCCCTCTCCCTCCTTCTCTCCCTCTCCCTCCTTCCCTCCCTCTCCCTCCTTCCCTCCCTCTCCCTCATCACTCGCGAGTTCTTGTCAATGGCTGGTGGGAGGGTACAGCAAAATGAACAGGTGTAAATAATGTTGTGTCTTGTGGTAGTAGTAGTGGTAGTAGTAATGGTGGTAGTGGTGGTAGTGGTAGTAGTGGTGGTAATGGAGGCCGTGGGGGGAGGGAGTGAGCAAGGTAGGGGGAGGAGAGGGCAGGGTAGTAGCAGTTGTGGAGGTTGTTGTTGTTGTTGTTGTAGGTACGCCGGTATGTCCGGCCCGGGTCTTCTCCAAATGTTGACCCGGCCGTTGTGGAGGTATCACTTGAAGAGTCAGAGATAACGACATTGTAACAGCAACAGTGCCAGGAACTACCCTGGTGTAGCACACACCACGACCACCTTGTAGTGAACCAACAGAACAGGGAAAGTTTGTATTGAACCATCACATAACACGAAGGTTTACATTAAACCAAAAGACAACAGGAAAAATTACATTGAACCAACAGACAACAGAAGCTACTAAACATAGGTTCCTTGGTCACCTGACCTCCCTGTTGTTGACACAGCTCAGGAGGTAATCTGGTCTCCAGCACCTGAGAGGATTTCTTCTCAGTGGTAATCCTCTATAAACCTGATTGTTCTTACTGTCTTCTTCACTGCTGGTCCACACTCTCCTTCACTGCTGGTTCACACTGTCTCCTTCACTGCTGGTTCACACTGTCTCCTTCACTGCTGGTTCACACTGTCTCCTTCACTGCTGGTTCACACTGTCTCCTTCACTGCTGGTTCACACTGTCTCCTTCACTGCTGGTTCACACTGTCTCCTTCACTGCTGGTTCACACTGTCTCCTTCACTGCTGGTTCACACAGCCTCCTTCACTGCTGGTTCACACTGTCTCCTTCACTGCTGGTTCACACTGCCTCCTTCACTGCTGGTTCACACTGCCTCCTTCACTGCTGGTTCACACTGCCTCCTTCACTGCTGGTTCACACTGCCTCCTTCACTGCTGGTTCACACTGCCTTCTTCACTGCTGGTTCACACTGCCTCCTTCACTGCTGGTTCACACTGCCTCCTTCACTGCTGGTTCACACTGTCTCCTTCACTGCTGGTCCACACTCTCCTTCACTGCTGGTTCACACTGTCTCCTTCACTGCTGGTTCACACTGTCTCCTTCACTGCTGGTTCACACTGCCTCCTTCACTGCTGGTTCACACTGCCTCCTTCACTGCTGGTTCACACTGCCTCCTTCACTGCTGGTTCACACTGCCTCCTTCACTGCTGGTTCACACTGCCTCCTTCACTGCTGGTTCACACTGCCTCCTTCACTGCTGGTTCACACTGCCTCCTTCACTGCTGGTTCACACTGTCTCCTTCACTGCTGGTTCACACAGCCTCCTTCACTGCTGGTTCACACAGCCTCCTTCACTGCTGGTTCACACTGTCTCCTTCACTGCTGGTTCACACTGTCTCCTTCACTGCTGGTTCACACTGCCTCCTTCACTGCTGGTTCACACTGCCTCCTTCACTGCTGGTTCACACTGCCTCCTTCACTGCTGGTTCACACTGCCTCCTTCACTGCTGGTTCACACTGCCTCCTTCACTGCTGGTTCACACTGCCTCCTTCACTGCTGGTTCACACTGCCTCCTTCACTGCTGGTTCACACTGCCTCCACTGCTGGTTCACACAGCCTCCACTGCTGGTTCATACTGCCTCCTTAACTGCTGGTTCACACAGCTTCCTTCGCTGCTACCTAGAGAGTGTATGCCTGGAGGTAGTATACCTGGAGGGAGTATGGCTGTAGGGTTTAAACCTTTATGTAGTATGCCTGGAGGTAGTATACCTAGAGATAGTATGCCTGGAGGGAGTATACCTGGAGGGAGTATGCCTGGATGGAGTATACCTGGAGGGAGTTTCGGGGGTCAGCGCCCCCGCGGCCTGGTTCATAACCAGGCCGCTTACTGACAGCGAAATAATTGACTAAATGAATCGCTGGCTAACAGGTGGCCCACAGCTGGCCCACAGATGGCTCCAACTTCACCCTGTTCCCTACCTGCATGTCTCATACCAATAAAACGGCTTTTAAATGAGGTGATGTAGGTAAGAGATCTTTAGCTTTGTAAACAAAGTTAGCAACCTTAACCTAACCTTGTAAAACACTGTGTACAAAAATAGTTAATGTTGATAGAGACTCGAGTAGCAGTCCAAAACTTTAAGACATTTCGCCTACTCAAGAGGCTCTTTCTCTTTTATAAGTCGAAACGTTTTGCTTGTGGGGTAAATTTTGTTGTGTTTGATGCGTTCCGCTTGACACTTAGTGGAGTGACACTCCACTTTACGAAGTGGAGGACAGTGGAGTGACTTACGTCACGATGGTCGAGTAGTGAGAAAAATGAGGCATAATGCGAGTCTTTATTGTCGATGTTTCGCCCACAGTGGTCTTGAAGTCACAAGTTTGTTTGTGGTGAGAATTAAGGGAGGGATGTGAAATGGAGGATGAGGAGGAGGAGGCAGAGAACAGGGGAGGAAGGGAGAGTTGGGTGCATGGGGGAAGGAAGGGTGTTGAAAAGGGAAGAAGAAGGTGGAGGAGGAAGGGATGGAGTTGGGAAGGAAGGAAGGTTGCATGTGCAGCAGTTATGAAGGAAGGTATTAGTGATAACTGCTGATGACAGTGATTTTCTCTCTCTCTCTCTCTCTCTCTCTCTCTCTCTCTCTCTCTCTCTCACTCTCACTCTCACTCTCACTTTTACAAGGTTAGGTTAAGGTTTCTAACTTTATTTACAAGCTAAGAGTTGTTTACCTACTCTCTCCCTCCATACAGTAGAAGAGGAAGAAGAGTGGTTAGTGATAGCATCCTGCTTCTGGTATCTTCCTTCCTTTACCTGCCTGCTGCTTATTCCTTCTTTATCTTGACCTTACTTTCCTCCTTCCTTGTTCCTTCCTTCCCTACACTTCTTCCCTGTTCCTTCCTTCCCTACACTCCTTCCTTGTTCCTTCCTTCCCTACACTTCTTCCCTGTTCCTTCCTTCCCTACACTCCTTCCTTGTTCCTTCCTTCCCTACACTCCTTCCTTGTTCCTTCCTTCCCTACACTCCTTCCTTGTTCCTTCCTTCCCTACACTCCTTCCTTGTTCCTTCCTTCCCACGACAAGTGTACTCGTGGCGCCCCTGCTTTCCACTGGGGGGATGTTGCATCCCCTGCCGAGTCTTTTGCTTTTATAGGGAGTGATTTTCGTGTGTAGATTTGGAACTAGTCCCTCCAGGATTTTCCAGGTGTGTATTATCATGTATATTTCTCGCCTGCTTTCCAGGGAATACTGATCAAGGGACTTCAACCGTTCCCAGTAATTTGAGTGATTTATTGTACTTATAAGTTCAGTGAAAGTTCTCTGTATATTCTGTTAGTATACAGCAAAACTCCAGCCTACAAAGAGTATGTTGTATGTGTGTATGAGACATCAGCAGGTGCATGTTGTATGAGGCATCAGCAGGTGTATGTTGTATGAGGCATCAGCAGGTGTATGTTGTATGAGGCATCAGCAGGTGTTGTATGAGGCATCAGCAGCAGGCAAGTCCCTCTTCATGAGGACAGCCAAGAGCTAACCGCATTCTCCACTCCAACAGGTCATTATCACTTCCTCTGTATGGCTTTCGGTTTACGCTCTTCGCCTATCACATTCTCAAGGCTCATGACTAATATCTTTAGAGGCCTCATAGGTAACGCACTTATGGTATATTTAAATGATGTGATTGTCATGGCAGAAGACGTAGATACGCACTTGAAAAGACTTTACATGGTACTTGGTAAGCTTCAAGAAGCCAATTTAAAGATCAAATTGTCTAAATGTCAATTTTTCAGATCAGAAATCAAGTTTCTTGGTCACGTAGTCACTCCTAGAGGGGTTACTACTAACCAAAGTAACTGCAGTATTAAATTTTCCATCTCCCAAAACTGCCGATGCTGTAAGATCCTTTGTGGGCTTAGCAGGTTTTTATAGATCATTCATTGTTAATTTTTCTTCCATAGCAGCTCCTCTGAGTTGCTTAAGAAAGATGCTCCATTCGTTTGGACCTTCGGTCAAGAAAGAGCATTTCAAACTCTCAAAGAAAAGCAAACATCTGCTCCAACTTTGAAATTTCCAGATTTTTCAAAGTCTTTCTACCTAACAACTGATGCTAGTTCCATTGGCATAGGTGCCGTACTAGCTCAGAAGGCCGGTAGCAAGTACAGTGCAGTTGCATTTGCTAGCCGAGGCCTTACAAAGGCTGAATGTAATTATACAGTAACTGAGCAAGAAGCCTTAGCAATAGTATGGTCTTTAAAACACTTCTGAGACATTATATATCAGTACTCTGTTCATGCCCCACTGATACCTTTATTCCAGAACAAACAACTTACTGGAAGACTAGCCAGATGGTCCTTGACTATCCAAGAGTTCAGCCCTACCTTTGAACACTTACCTGGCAAGTCATATGAAGTTGCAGATGCTTTATTGCAACATGTTAGTATAGTAACTGCAGACCCTCCATTTAGTGCCATGGACGTAAATAATGCTCAAAGAACAGATCCCATGTGGTCTGGTGTGATTCGATTACTGCTCCAGGAAGATCTTATTCTGACTGTGAAGCCACCAGCACCCATCAGTGACTTTGTCATGAACCAAGAATTACTGTAGCGAACAGGTGTTGTGCACCCTGGTATGGATCGTTCTATAAAACAAGCCAAATTGAAATACTTTTGGCCTCGTATGGCAACTGATATTTCTGAGTATGCTAAGAAATGTTGTATGCAACATAACGGCAAAGTTAATGGTCCTAATCCAATCCAGATGTATCCAACTACTAGTGAACCATGGAAAAGAGTTGTGCTAGATTTGTTAACTAATTTCCAATGTTCCCTCCAGGGCAACAAACATCTGTGTGTAATGGTAGATCATTTCACCAGATATTGTGAGTTAGTTCCTATTGAAGGTAAGACTGCTGAGACAGTAGCTAAAGCGTTTAAAGAATGTATAATCTGCAGGCATACCACTCCTAAGTCCCTAATAACAGATAATGGAGGTGAATTCTGTAATGAGATTCTTGAAATTTGTGTACCTTGTACAAAATCTCTAAATCAACAATTGTTCCTCACCATCCTGTCAGTAATGGTTTAGCGGAAAGAACTAATAAGAAAGTACTTGACGTCTTGAGAGCCACTATCAATCCCAATAGTGCAGCCTGGGATGAAGTTATACCTGATGTTCAGTGTGCAATAAATTCTGCTTACAATGCTTCAATAGGTGATACTCTACATTATGCGTTGTACGGTGTCGATAAGCGTTTGCCTTATGAGTTTTTATAGTATTCTAATCCGAAACCAAATTACAATCCTGATGATTTCATAGCAACTCGTACCAGCTTAGCTCAAAGTGTTTTTAGAAGGATCTGAGAAACACTTCAAAAATCAACCGCAGAATTTACAAGAGTCACTAATACTTGAGCAAAACCGACTAAAATTAAAGTAGGTTCGAGAGTTATGCTGACTAACTTTAACAAAACGTCTGCAATGCGTAAGCTTGATCAAAGTTTGTTGGTCCTTATTGAGTAGTTGAATATATCAATAGCAATAAGTATAAAGTTAGAGAAATAAGTACTGGTCAGTATAAAGAATCACATTGAGATCATATGAAGTTAGTATGCAATGAGGATGGACGATGTCCCTGACAACCAGACAACAGTCTCTGACAATCCTCCTGATGCTGTACCCTCTACCTCTAATAATCAGTCAAATGAACATCCTGAATGTCGTTATTCCCTACATACTCAACAAGTATTAAGAAATCCTCAAGTATCATTTGTAAATACCAATTTAGATCTTCCTCAACCACAAATTGACTTACCCATTGCAACAGAGTTTGATCCTCCCAGAGATGATAATCATTCAGCATATGTCAATCTCACCCTTGCAGAGTTGGGGTTAAATGTTAATAACCTGTATAGATGAATAATATAGTTTAATATGTATTTCAAATGTCTGTTCCTATATCAACTTATTACTCAAATTTTTTGTGTGTGTGTTCACGTTCTCTCCGAATTCTGAGATTTAACAGCCATAGATTTGAGTGCACCAAGTCTACCTTTTCTGTTAAACACTTCCTTTGTACATATCCTTCCTCAGAATCCGTAGATCACTTGAATACAGATCGATCGATCAAATATTTTTTATTGTATATCCCACTGTTGATTCTATCTATTCCTATGAATTGTGATATATCATACTTGTAATGCATTACATTAACATCCATCCCGATAATATTCTTATGTATAGTTATAATGTTCAATTGTTGTGTATTTTGACATTGTACAGAATCAGCTCAGAGCTATACGCCTGTAGTCTCTAGTTTGTATTAGCTGTATGTCGAGACACAATACGTAACATGGCCGAGCTGTCAGTAGTACGTACTGTAGTATTTCAGTTATAATCGTTACTGAGTCACCCCCTCCCTACGTGATCACTGACCGTTATTGAGTCACCGTCTCCCTATATGATCACTGACCGTTACTGAGTCACCGTCTCCCTACGTGATCACTGACCGTTACTGAGTCACCGTCTCCCTATATGATCACTGACCGTTACTGAGTCACCGTCTCCCTACGTGATCACTGACCGTTACTGAGTCACCATCTCCCTATATGATCACTGACCGTTACTGAGTCACCGTCTCCCTACGTGATCACTGACCGTTACTGAGTCACCGTCTCCCTATATGATCACTGACCGTTACTGAGTCACCGTCTCCCTACGTGATCACTGACCGTTACTGAGTCACCGTCTCCCTACGTGATCACTAACCGTTACTGAGTCACCGTCTCCCTACGTGATCATTGACCGTTACTGAGTCACCGTCTCCCTACGTGATCACTGACCGTGCTGACCTAGCATGACTGAAGTCATGAAGTCTTTTCAGTTCAAGACAGGATAGTAGAGAGTAGACAGGTCAGGCGAGAAGGCTCTGAGTGCTCTCCATATTTTATCACTAATATATAAGTTACCAGCCATCTAATGTGTGTGTTTATACCCAATTCCATCTATTGAACCCCACACGACAGCAAAACCATGCTGAGATTCATTGATCAATTTGTCTTTCAAGGTGACTACGAATTGCCTCGATAATTATTGATTCTGTCAATTTTTCCCACTATGGAGGTAAGGCTTATTGGTCTGTAGTTGGAAGCTAAGGATCTGTCTCCTGCCACTTGTCTGGCACTGTGAAAGTTTGTAGTGATATGTTGAATAGACTGTTGTTGGATTTCAAGTTTTCTGAGTATTTTTTATGTCCCAACCATGTCTCCCCCATGTTAAGTGGTTGACTCTTGTTAAACTGGGCAGTAATTTTACAGCCACTTTCTTCTGGCTGTTTTCACTTCCAGTTTATTCTCTGATTGTTGTTCTTTAATCTCTCTTTTAATTCCATTCCCACGCTCTTCACCCCTCCTCTCTTCTCTTAGTCTTTGTTCTTCCCTCTCCACCCCCCTTCTCTTCCCTACCCTATTCCTCTCCATCCTCTACACTTCTCCCCTCACTACCTCCTCCCCCTCCCACATCCCTGCTCTACCTTTACTCCTCCCTTTCACCCCTCCCCCTCCCCCCTTCACCTGGCCTTGTTAGCTCACTATTATCAGGATAAACAGATAAGACTGATTGGATTACTGTTTGGGGGAGGTGGAGGGGAGGGAAAGGGGAGGGGAGGGGGTGAAGGAAGGTGGGGTGTGTTTTCTAAAGTGATTTTTTATATTCTGTGTACTCAACTATTTACGGTTGCAGGGGTCGATTCATAGCTCCTGGTCCCCGGTGTGCTTGTGTGTGGAGTCTACCTGGAGGGCATTCCGGTATCAGCGCCCCCTCGGCTCGGTCCACGACCAGGCCTCCCGGTGGATCAGGGCCTGATCAACCAGGCTGTTCCTGCTGGTCGCACGTAGTCCAACGTAGGAACCACAGCCCAGCTGATCTGGCACTGACTTTAAGTATCTGTCCAGCTCCCTCTTGAAGGCAGCCATGGGTCTTGAAGACAGCCAGGGGTGTATTGGTAATTCCCCTTATGGTTGGTGGGAGGCTGTTGAGCAGTCTTGGGCCCTGGACACTTATTGTGTTTTCTCTTAATGTACCAGTGGCACCCCTACTTTTCACTGGGGGTATGTTGCACCGCCTGCCAAGTCTATTACTTTCGTATGGAGTGATTTCTGTGTGCATGTTAGGGACCAGTCCCTCCAGAATCTTCCAGGTGCAGATTATGATATATCTCTCTCGCCTACGCTCCAGTGAGTACAAGTCAAGTGCTTCCAGGTGTTCCCAGTAGTTAAGGTGTTTGATGGAACTTATACGTGCAGTAAAGGTTCTCTGTACATTCTCTAGATCTGCAATTTCACCTGCCTTGAATGGGGATGTTAATGTACAGCAGTATTCTAGCCTAGAGAGAACAAGTGATTTAAAAAGGATCATCACTGGCTTGGCATCTCTTCTCTTGAATGTTCTCATTATCCATCCTATCAGTTTCCTCGCAGATGTGATAGTGGCATTGTTGTGGTCCTTGAAAGTGAGATCCTCAGACATTACCACTCCCAGGTCCTTCACATTACTTTTCCGCTCTATTGTATGATCAGAGTTTGTAGTATACTCTGTTCTAGTTATTATTTCATCCAGTTTTCCATAACGGAGTAGTTGGAATTTGTCTTCATTGAACATCATATTGTTCTGTGTTGCCCATTGGAAAACTTGGTTTATATCTTCTTGGAGATTTACCGTGTCCTCAGTGGATAACTCTCTCATGTTACCACCTTCTACCATCTTCCACTGATTTTATTTCCAGCTTCTATTTGTATTTCACTTCCCTTCATTCCATTCCATCACCCTTACCCTTCACACCTTCCCCTCTCTCACCTCCTCTAAGTCCCTTTCTCACCCCCTCTGAACCAACCTCCTCTCTCTTCCCTCTCACCCAACCCTTCTCTCTTTCACTCTGCCTCTCCTTCCCTCCTCCCCCTCTCCTCTCCCCCTCTCCCCTCTCCCACTAGAGTTTACGAGACCAACTGGAGTTGGTGTGTGCACGGTACCTCGTTCGTGACCAAATTAGCCAGTCCACCAGATGAACTATTGATCCATCATGTAATGTTCTGTTATTATATATAATATATATATATATATATATATATATATATATATATATATATATATATATATATATATATCGGGATCGAGCGAAAAAAAAGATGCAAAATAACCACGGGGGAGTTGAATGATAGGTATAGGCCTTTCGTTTTGCAATCAGCACGTCATCAGGAGTTTGCAGTGTTGTAGAAAGGAGTGGAAGTCCAGGTAGACTCGTTCAGGGGAAGGAATCAGATCACAGGTCACAAACTTGACCATCCAGACAACAATCAGATCAAAGGTCACAAACCTGACCATCCAGACAGAACAATCAGATCACAGGTCACAAACCTGACCATCCAGACAGAACAATCAGATCACAGGTCACAAACCTGACCATCCAGACAGAACAATCAGATCACAGGTCACAAACCTGACCATCCAGACAGAACAATCAGATCACAGGTCACAAACCTGACCATCCAGACAACAGTCAGATCATAGGTCACAAACCTGACCATCCAGACAGAACAATCAGATCACATGTCACAAACCTGACCATCCAGACAACAATCAGATCACAGGTCACAAACCTGACAATCCAGACAGAACAATCAGATCATAGGTCACAAACCTGACCATCCAGACAACAATCAGATCATAGGTCACAAACCTGACCATCCAGACAGAACAATCAGATCACATGTCACAAACCTGACCATCCAGACAACAATCATATCACAGGTCACAAACCTGACCATCCAGACAACAATCAGATCACAGGTCACAAACCTGACCATCCAGACAGAACAATCAGATCACATGTCACAAACCTGACCATCCAGACAACAATCAGATCACAGGTCACAAACCTGACCATCCAGACAACAATCAGATCACAGGTCACAAACCTGACCATCCAGACAACAGTCAGATCATAGGTCACAAACCTGACCATCCAGACAGAACAATCAGATCACATGTCACAAACCTGACCATCCAGACAACAATCAGATCACAGGTCACAAACCTGACCATCCAGACAACAATCAGATCACAGGTCACAAACCTGACCATCCAGACAACAATCAGATCATAGGTCACAAACCTGACCATCCAGACAGAACAATCAGATCACAGGTCACAAACCTGACCATCCAGACAACAATCAGATCACAGGTCACAAACCTGACCATCCAGACAACAATCAGATCACAGGTCACAAACCTGACCATCCAGACAGAACACTCAGATCACAGGTCACAAACCTGACCATACAGTAAAAAAACAATCAGAGAACAATTTTCTCCACCTGGTTCTCCAGATTGGCTTCTACAATCAGGGTAAATCAGAGGCCAGTAGCAGTCTGATGGGTCGTGTAGGGTTGATAATGTTTACAGCTGGAAGTGTTGACAGTGCTGATGTAAACAACACTAAAGCACTTTGTAAATGTAAACAAGGAAATTAGTAAACAAACCCCCTCCTCCCCCCTCCGGTGCTCTCCCACGGTGGCTGTCTAACACTCTAAAGATGCTGTTGCTGTTACTGTTGCTGCTGTTACTGTTGTAACTGCTGCTGTGCTGTGTTACCGTTGTTGGTGTTGCTGTTACTGTTGCTGCTGTTACTGTTGTTGCTGTTGCTGTTACTGTTGCTACTGTTACTGTTGCTGCTGTTACTGTTGCTACTGTTACTGTTGCTACTGTTACTGTTGTTGGTGTTGCTGTTACTGTTGCTACTGTTACTGTTGTTGGTGTTGCTGTTACTGTTGCTGCTGTTACTGTTGTTGGTGTTGCTGTTACTGTTGCTGCTGTTACTGTTGTTGGTGTTGCTGTTACTGTTGCTGCTGTTACTGTTGTTGGTGTTGCTGTTACTGTTGCTGCTTCTGCTGTTGTTGGTGTTACTGTTGTTGCTATTGTTGGTGTTACTGTAACGGCTCTTAACGACCTCATTACGTGAAATTGCCTCTGGATGGCGACCCCCCTCCCCCTCCTCATCTTCCTCCACCATCTTCCCCTCCCCACCACATCTTCCCCACCACATCTTCCCCCTCCCCACCACATCTTCCCCCTCCCCACCACATCTTCCCCTCCCCACCACATCTTCCCCTCCCCACCACATCTTCCCCCTCCCCACCACATCTTCCTCCCCACATGTTCCCTCCAACTACATCTTCCCCCTCCCCTACCACATTTCCCCCGCACCTCCCCTTTCACCCCTCCACCCTCTCCCCTCCACCCTCTCCCCTTCTCTCTTACTTCCCCTTTCCCTTTCCCCCTCTCACCCTAACATCAATCTCCACAGTTGGTGCAGGGAGGGGGTGGAGTTTAGGGAGGGGTGATGGAGGTACCTGGAGTCTACCTGGAGAGAATTCCAGGGGTCAACGCCCCCGCGGCCCGGTCTGTGACCAGGCCTCCTGTTGGACCAGAGCCTGATCAACCAGGCTGTTACTGCTGGTCGCACGCAGTCCAACGTACGAACCACAGCCTGGCTGGTCAGGTACTGACTTTAGGTGCCTGTCCAGTGCCTGCTTGAAGACATCCAGGGGCTTGTTGGTAATCCCCCTGATGTATGCTGGGAGGCAGTTGAACAATCTTGGGCCCCTGACACTTATTGTGTTGTCTCTCAACGTGCTAGTGGCACCCCTGCTCTTCATTGGGGGGATGTTACATCGCCTGCCGAGTCTTTTGCTTTCGTAGGGAGTGATTTTTGTGTGCAAGTTTGGTACTAATCCCTCGAGAATTTTCCATGTGTATATAATAATGTATCTCTCCCGCCTGCGTTCCAAGGAGTACAGGTTTAGGAACTTCAAGCGTTCCCAGTAGTTGAGGTGGTTTATCGCAGTTATGTGTGCCGTGAAGGTTCTCTGTACATTTTCAAGGTCAGCAATTTCACCCGCCTTGAAAAGTGCAGTTAGTGTGCAGCAATATTCCAGCCTAGATAGAACAAGCGATCTGTAAAGTGTAAACATGGGCTTGGCATCCCTGGTTTTGAAGGTTCTCATTATCCATCCTGTCATTTTTCTAGCAGATGCAATTGCTACATTGTTATGGTCCTTGAAGGTGAGATCCTCTGACATGATCACTCCCAGGTCTTTGACATTAGTTTTTCGCTCTATTGTGTGGTTGGAATTTGTTTTGTACTCCGATGATATTTTAATTTCCTCACGTTTTCCATATCTGAGTAATTGAAATTTCTCATCATTGAACTTCATATTGTTTTCTGCAGCCCATTTAAAGATTTGGTTTATGTCTGCTTGGAGTCTTGCAGTGTCTTCAACGGTGGACACTGTCATACAGATTCGGGTGTCATCTGCAAAGGAAGACACAGCACTGTGGCTTATATCCCTGTCAATGTCTGATATGAGGATGAGGAACAAGATGGGAGCAAGTACTGTGCCTTGTGGAACAGAGCTTTTCACAGTAGCTGCCTCAGACTTTACTCTGTTGACTACTACTCTTTGTGTTCTACTTGTTAGGAAATTATAGATCTATCTACCAACTTTTCCTGTTATTCCTTTATCACACATTTTGTGTGCTATTACACCATGGTCACACTTGTCAAAGGCTTTTGCAAAATCTGTGTATATAACATCTGCATTCTGTTTATCTTCTAGGGGAAGGGGTGGATGTAAGGGAAGGGGGTGAAGGTAAGGGTAGGGGCAGGGGAAAGGGTTGTTGGGGAATGGGTAGGGGCAGGGATTGGAGGTCATGGCAGGGGAAGGGGTAAGGGCAGGGGGCAGGATAAGATAATCTCCTTTAAAGCTTCCCCAAGGGTCTTATCAGCAGGGGATGGGGGTGGAGATATAGAGGGGTGCAAGGTAGGGTGATTGTCTCCCCTTCCCCAATAAGAATAGCGGTAAACCCGCAAGGGCTAGTTCCTGGTACTAACAGTCTCTTGAGGGGTAGCCCAAAGCCCGGTCAGACCAGGCCTCCCGGGTCAAGGCCTGATCAACCAACTGTCTGCTCCAGACCAGGCCTCCGTGGAAGGCCTGACAGCCCGACTGTTATCTGGCCACAGGTAGTCCATCCTCATGAACCACAGCCCGGCGATCTCTGAAGGTATCTGCCAGCTCTCATGAAGACAACCAGGGGTCTTGAAGGCAGCCAGGAGTCTTGAAGGCAGCCAGGGGTCTTGAAGGCAGCCAGGAGTCTTGAAGGCAGCCAGGAGTCTTGAAGGCAGCCAGGAGTCTTGAAGGCAGCCAGGAGTCTTGAAGGCAGCCAGGAGTCTTGAAGGCAGCCATGGGTCTTGAAGGCAGCCAGGGGCCTATTGGCAATTTCCCTTATGGCTGGTGGGAGGCTGTTGAACAGTAAGTGGCGCCCCTACTTTTCACTGGGGGTATGTTACATCGCCTGCCAAGTCTTTTACTTTCGTAATGAGTGATTTCTGTGTGCATATTGGGGACCAGTCCCTCCAGAATCTTCCAGGTGTAGATTATGTATCTCTCTCGCCTGCGCTCCAGTGAGTACAAGTCAAGTGCTTCCAGGTGTTCCCAGTAGTTAAGGTGTTTGATGGAACTTATAGGTGCAGTAAAGGTTCTCTGTACATTCTCTAGATCTACAATTTTACCTGCGCTCATTTATACACATAAGTTTACCTAGGTCATTATAAGTTAACCTAAGTCTGTATAAAGTTGCAGTATTAAGGCCACTTTCTCTAACACTGGTTTAATTTTCACTATTATCTAGGTGTTCGCAACTTTTATATTGTAATTTCGCTGAGTATTATCCTTAATGGAGTTCGTCTTGGTTCATTTTTATTCTAGCGAGGCGTTGTCCTCGCCCAGTTGTGTTCATGGGGGTCGAGACGCCGCTCCCGGCTCGGATTGCTCAATTATTGGCTTGTGTAGGATGTCTTTTCCTGGGGTTCTGTCGTGTCTGTTCTTGAAGCTGTGTGTATAGATTGTCTCCAACACCTGTGGAGTGAGAGATATGGGAGGAAGTGTAAAATAAAGCCAGTGAGAAGGAGGGGCACCGTGTACACAGTAAGAGAACATTGTATCAACATCCCTGGTACAAGATTATTCAACCTCTGCTCTCTTTCTACAGATCCCTGTGAGAATAGTCCCTGGTGGGCGAAACGTGTTCAGTAAAATGGCATTGACTATCTATTGTCAATGCAATAGACAATAGAGGTCTGTTGGAGAGGTGTGAGCTTCGCTCAGACCTCTACAACACGATTGTTATCAAAGATTTGTTAAGTTATACCATGAATTAAGATCCTGGACTTCACCTTACGAACCAGACAAAGTAAATGTGATAGTAATTATGGACAAGGTAGATTATAGTGGAAAAATGAACGTTATTAGAAGACAGGGTACTTAGGTGCCCCTTAAATACCTTGCAAACAGTTCATCAGGTCCCGGGGATTTGTTTGGTTTTAATTTACCTATTTGTGTATACAGTGTAAACATCAGTTCTCATTGTTTACGAGTTCAGCTCCATTGTATTGAGTACCAGTTTGGTCGTTAGTACAAGGTCTTAGTGGTTGTATGTTGTTGTGGCTTCTGGTAGTGGTGGTAGTAGTGGTGGTGGTAGTAGTAGTGGTGGTAGTAGTGGTGGTAGTAGTGGTGGTGGTAGTAGTAGTGGTGGTGGTGACTCAGATGTTTGGAAGGTCAGCTCTTGAGATGACTAAGATTTTCTTGGTATGTATCTCGCTGCCTCCTTCCTCCTCCTCTTCCTCCTCTTCCTCCTCCTACTCTTCCTCCTACTCTTCCTCCTCCTCTTCCTCCTCCTCTTCCTCCTCTTCCTCCTCCTACTCTTCCTCTTCCTCCTCTTCCTCCTCCTACTCTTCCTCCTCCTCCTTCCTCCTCCTCCTTCCTCCTCCTCCTTCCTCCTCCTCTTCCTCCTCCTCTTCCTCCTCTTCCTCCTCCTACTCTTCCTCTTCCTCCTCTTCCTCCTCCTACTCCTCTTCCTCCTCCTCTTCCTCATAAGAGTAAAATAGTGAAGTTGTTGTAGTTTATGGAGAATGAAACGTTTCTTTGAGCTGTGTAGAGCTTTATCACGTGATGTTTCACTCAGTGTAGAGCTTTATCATGTGATGTTTCACTCAGTGTAGAGCTTTATCATGTGATGTTTCACTCAGTGTAGAGCTTTATCAAGTGATGTTTCACTCAGTGTAGAGCTTTATCAAGCTATGTTTCACTCAGTGTAGAGCTTTATCACTAGTGACTTGGTTTCACTCAGTGTAGAGCTTTATCAAGTGATGTTTCACTCAGTGTAGAGCTTTATCAGTATGTTTCACTCAGTGTAGAGCTTTATCAAGTATGTTTCACTCAGTGTAGAGCTTTATCAAGTATGTTTCACTCAGTGTAGAGCTTTATCAAGTATGTTTCACTCAGTGTAGAGCTTTATCAAGTATGTTTCACTCAGTGTAGAGCTTTATCAAGTATGTTTCACTCAGTGTAGAGCTTTATCAAGTGATGTTTCACTCAGTGTAGAGCTTTATCAAGTATGTTTACTCATGTAGAGCTTATCAAGTATGTTTCACTCAAGGTTCGTAGAGCTTTATCAAGCTATGTTTCACTCAGTGTAGAGCTTTATCAAGCTATGTTTCACTCAGTGTAGAGCTTTATCAAGCTATGTTTCACTCAGTGTAGAGCTTTATCAAGCTATGTTTCACTCAGTGTAGAGCTTTATCAAGCTATGTTTCACTCAGTGTAGAGCTTTATCCAGTATGTTTCACTCAGTGTAGAGCTTTATCAAGTGATGTTTCACTCAGTAGCTTAGATGTTCTCATATTTATCAAGCTATGTTTCACCAGTAGCTTATCAGATGTTTCACCAATGAGCTTTATCAAGCTATGTTTCACTCAGTGTAGAGCTTTATCAAGCTATGTTTCACTCAGTGTAGAGCTTTATCAAGCTATGTTTCACTCAGTGTAGAGCTTTATCAAGCTATGTTTCACTCAGTGTAGAGCTTTATCAATCTGTTTCACTCAGTGTAGAGCTTTATCAAGCTAGGTTTCACTCAGTGTAGAGCTTTATCAAGCTATGTTTCACTCAGTGTAGAGCTTTATCAAGCTATGTTTCACTCAGTGTAGAGCTTTATCAAGTGATGTTTCACTCAGTGTAGAGCTTTATCAAGTGATGTTTCACTCAGTGTAGAGCTTTATCAAGTTATGTTTCACTCAGTGTAGAGCTTGATCAAGTTATGTTTCACTCAGTGTAGAGCTTTATCAAGTGATGTTTCACTCAGTGTAGAGCTTTATCAAGCTATGTTTCACTCTGTAAAGCTTTATCAAGTGATGTTTCACTCAGTGTAGAGCTTTATCAAGCTATGTTTCACTCAGTGTAGAGCTTTATCGAGCTATGTTTCACTCAGTGTAGAGCTTTATCAAGTGATGTTTCATTCAGTGTATAGCTTTATCAAGCTATGTTTCACTCAGTGTAGAGCTTTATCAGGCTATGTTTCACTCAGTGTAGAGCTTTATCAAGCTGTGTTTCACTCAGTGTAGAGCTTTATCAAGCTGTGTTTCACTCAGTGTAGAGCTTTATCAAGCTATGTTTCACTCAGTGTAGAGCTTTATCAAGCTATGTTTCACTCAGTGTAGAGCTTTATCAAGCTATGTTTCACTCAGTGTAGAGCTTTATCAAGCTATGTTTCACTCAGTGTAGAGCTTTATCAAGCTATGTTTCACTCAGTGTAGAGCTTTATCAAGCTATGTTTCACTCAGTGTAGAGCTTTATCAAGTTATGTTTCACTCAGTGTAGAGCTTTATCAAGCTATGTTTCACTCAGTGTAGAGCTTTATCAAGCTGTTTCACTCAGTGTAGAGCTTTAGCAAACTGTTTCACTCAGTGTAGAGCTTTATCAAGCTGTTTCACTCAGTGTAGAGCTTTATCAAGCTGTGTTTCACTCAGTGTAGAGCTTTATCAAGTGATGTTTCACTCAGTGTAGAGCTTTATCAAGTGATGTTTCACTCAGTGTAAAGCTTTATCAAGCTGTGTTTCACTCAGTGTAGAGCTTTATCAAGTGATGTTTCACTCAGTGTTTAGCTTTAGCAAGCTATGTTTCACTCAGTGTTTAGCTTTAGCAAGCTATGTTTCACTCAGTGTTTAGCTTTAGCAAGCTATGTTTCACTCAGTGTAGAGCTTTAGCAAGCTATGTTTCACTCAGTGTAGAGCTTTATCAAGCTGTGTTTCACTCAGTGTAGAGCTTTATCAAGCTGTGTTTCACTCAGTGTAGAGCTTTATCAAGCTATGTTTCACTCAGTGTAGAGCTTTATCAAGCTATGTTTCACTCAGTGTAGAGCTTTATCAAACTATGTTTCACTCAGTGTAGAGCTTTATCAAGTTATGTTTCACTCAGTGTAGAGCTTTATCAAGCTATGTTTCACTCAGTGTAGAGCTTTATCAAGCTGTTTCACTCCAGTGTAGAGCTTTATCAAGCTGTTTCACTCAGTGTAGAGCTTTATCAAGCTGTTTCACTCAGTGTAGAGGTGTGTTCGAAATGTTGTTCAAAATAAAGCTTGTTCTTCCTCCAGTCTCTTCACAAGTTTTGACAGAACCACATTTTGAACCCTGCGAGAGAGAGAGAGAGAGAGAGAGAGAGAGAGAGAGAGAGAGTTTTCCAAACACCACGGCAATTAACACAGGATAATTTAGAAGAAAAAAAACAGGGGTGTAATAAACACACAGATGATTTAAACACACACACACACAAGGGTTAATTAACGCGGGGGTGATTAACACGGGGTAATTAACACGGGGGCAGTTTGAAAACACACGGGTGGAAATACGAAGAATTTTGGTGTGATGGAATGCTTAAACCCTGAGTGTTATGTACGGTTAATTAGTCTTTATTGACGCTGTGTGTGTGGGCTGCAGGGGTCGAGTCGCAGCTCCTGGCCCCGCCTCTTCGCTGGTCGCTACTAGGTCCCACTCCCTGCTTTATCGTATCGTGTGTGTGTGTATTCATCTATTTGTGGTTGCAGGAGTCGATTCGCAGCTCCTGGCCCGTGTGTGTGTATTCATCTATTTGTGATTGCAGGAGTCGATTTGCAGCTCCTGGCCCGTGTGTGTGTGTGGAGGGGGTGGGATTGGTGCTGCTTATACAGGAAGGTTGATAAGTTATTGTATTGGATGGAAGATAGTGTGTAGGAGAGGGAGGGATAAAGTGGAAGGGGTGGAGAGGGAGGAAAGGATAGGTGAGGAGAGAAGGATGAAAGAATAAAAGGGGAAATAATGATAGGTAGAAGTCTTTATTGGCTCTATGTGGGTCGTAAATGATCTGTTTACCTCTTCCAGCTGAACAATACTCTAAGTGAGAGAGCATAAGTGACTTGAATAGTGTCACCACTGACACTATTTCTCCTTGTTTTGAAAGTTCTCGTTATCCACCTTGCCATCCTCCTGACTCTCGTAACCTTGGTCTTGTGTTCCTTGATAGAAAGGTCAGCTGACATTATTACTCCCAGATCCGTCAGGTGTTTCTTTCATAACATAAGAAAGCAGGAACACTGCAGCAGGCCTACTGGCCCATGCGAGGCAGGTCCAAGTCACCCGAGGCTAGTCAGGGCAGGTCACTTAAGGAAGGAACACGGCATCAGACCCATCAACACAAGCTAGTCAGGTCCAACTCACACCCACCCAACTACACCCACCCACCTACACCCACCCACCCATGTATTTATCCAACCTTTTTTAAAAGTACACAACGTTTTAGCTTCTACTTTCGTTCCATTTGATGTTTTGTTCACAGCGTTTCTTCTGAGTTGTTCATTCCTTGTTCATGTAAGTTAACACCCCTGAATGTTGTTCATGTAAATTAACACCACTGAATGTTGTTCATGTAAATTAACACCACTGAATGTTGTTCATGTAAGTTAACACCACTGAATGTTGTTCATGTAAGTTAACACCACTGAATGTTGTTCATGTAAGTTAACACCACTGAATGTTGTTCATGTAAGTTAACACCACTGAATGTTGTGAGGGAAGTTAACACCACTGAATGTTGTTCATGTAAGTTAACACCACTGAATGTTGTTCATGTAAGTTAACACCACTGAGTGTTGTGAGGGAGGTTAACACCACTGAATGTTGTGAGGGAGGTTAACACCACTGAATGTTGTTCATGTAAGTTAACACCACTGAATGTTGTTCATGTAAGTTAACACCACTGAATGTTGTTCATGTAAGTTAACACCACTGAATGTTGTTCATGTAAATTAACACCACTGAATGTTGTTCATGTAAGTTAACACCACTGAATGTTGTTCATGTAAGTTAACACCACTGAATGTTGTTCATGTAAGTTAACACCACTGAATGTTGTTCATGTAAGTTAACACCACTGAATGTTGTTCATGTGTTAACACCTGAATTTGTTCATAAGTTAACACCACTGAATGTTGTGAGCGAGGTTAACACCACTGAATGTTGTTCATGTAAGTTAACACCACTGAATGTTGTTCATGTAAGTTAACACCACTGAATGTTGTTCATGTAAGTTAACACCACTGAATGTTGTTCATGTAAGTTAACACCCCTGAATGTTGTTCATGTAAATTAACACCACTGAATGTTGTTCATGTAAGTTAACACCACTGAATGTTGTTCATGTAAGTTAACACCACTGAATGTTGTGAGCGAGGTTAACACCACTGAATGTTGTGAGGGAGGTTAACACCACTGAATGTTGTTCATGTAAGTTAACACCACTGAATGTTGTTCATGTAAGTTAACACCACTGAATGTTGTTCATGTAAGTTAACACCACTGAGTGTTGTGAGGGAGGTTAACACCACTGAATGTTGTGAGGGAGGTTAACACCACTGAATGTTGTGAGGGAGGTTAACACCACTGAATGTTGTGAGGGAGGTTAACACCACTGAATGTTGTGAGGGAGGTTAACACCACTGAATGTTGTTCATGTAAGTTAACACCACTGAATGTTGTGAGCGAGGTTAACACCACTGAATGTTGTGAGGGAGGTTAACACCACTGAATGTTGTTCATGTAAGTTAACACCACTGAATGTTGTTCATGTAAGATAACACCACTGAATGTTGTTCATGTAAGTTAACACCACTGAGTGTTGTGAGGGAGGTTAACACCACTGAATGTTGTGAGGGAGGTTAACACCACTGAATGTTGTGAGGGAGGTTAGCACCACTGAATGTTGTGAGGGAGGTTAACACCACTGAGTGTTGTGAGGGAGGTTAACACCACTGAATGTTGTGAGGGAGGTTAACACCACTGAATGTTGTGAGGGAGGTTAGCACCACTGAATGTTGTGAGGGAGGTTAACACCACTGAATGTTGTGAGGGAGGTTAACACCACTGAATGTTGTGAGGGAGGTTAACACCACTGAGTGTTGTGAGGGAGGTTAACACCACTGAATGTTGTGAGGGAGGTTAACACCACTGAATGTTGTGAGGGAGGTTAGCACCACTGAATGTTGTGAGGGAGGTTAACACCACTGAATGTTGTGAGGGAGGTTAACACCACTGAATGTTGTGAGGGAGGTTAACACCACTGAATGTTGTGAGGGAGGTTAACACCACTGAATGTTGTGAGGAGGTTAACACCACTGAATGTTGTGAGGGAGGTTAACACCACTGAATGTTGTGAGGAGGTTAACACCACTGAATGTTGTGAGGAGGTTAACACCACTGAATGTTGTGAGGGAGGTTAACACCACTGAATGTTGTGAGGAGGTTAACACCACTGAATGTTGTGAGGGAGGTTACACCACTGAGTGTTGTGAGAGGTAACACCACTGAATTTGTGAGGATTACACCACTGAATGTTGTGAGGGAGGTTACACCACTGAATGTTGTGAGGAGGTTAACACCACTGAATGTTGTGAGGAGGTTAACACCACTGAGTGTTGTGAGGGAGGTTAACACCACTGAATGTTGTGAGGGAGGTTAACACCACTGAATGTTGTGAGGGAGGTTAACACCACTGAGTGTTGTGAGGGAGGTTAACACCACTGAGTGTTGTGAGGGAGGTTAACACCACTGAATGTTGTGAGGGAGGTTAACACCACTGAGTGTTGTGAGGAGGTTACACCACTGAGTGTTGTGAGGAGAGTTAGGAGCACCACTGAATGTTGTGAGGGAGGTTAACACCACTGAGTGTTGTGAGGGAGGTTAACACCACTGAGTGTTGTGAGGGAGGTTAACACCACTGAGTGTTGTGAGGGAGGAGGAGCGAGGGGAAGAGGGAAGAAGAGAGAGAAGGAAGAAAAGGACATAAGGAGTGAGAGAAAGGGAAGAATGGAGGTATGGAATGATTCAGGGAGATAGTGAGGGAGGGAGAGAATGATTCAGGGAGATAGTGAGGGAGGGAGAGAATGATTCAGGGAGATAGTGAGGGAGGGAGAGAATGATTCAGGGAGGTAGTGAGAGAATGAATCAGGGAGGTAGTGATTAAATGATTCAGGGAGGTAGTGAGGTAGAGAGATAATAATTCAGGGAGGTAGAGAGGGAGAGAATTATTCAGGGAGGTAGAGAGGGAGAGAATTATTCAGGGAGGTAGAGAGAGAATTATTCAGGGAGGTAGAGAGAGAATTATTCAGGGAGGTAGAGAGGGAGAGAATTATTCAGGGAGGTAGAGAGAGAATTATTCAGGAGGTAGAGAGGAGAGAATTATTCAGGAGGTAGAGAGGGAGAGAATTATTCAGGGAGGTAGAGAGGAGAGAATTATTCAGGGAGGTAGAGAGGGAGAGAATTATTCAGGGAGGTAGAGAGGGAGAGAATTATTCAGGGAGGTAGAGAGGGAGAGAATTATTCAGGGAGGTAGAGAGGGAGAGAATTATTCAGGGAGGTAGAGAGAGAATTATTCAGGGAGGTAGAGAGAGAATTATTCAGGGAGGTAGAGAGGGAGAGAATTATTCAGGGAGGTAGAGAGGGAGAGAATTATTCAGAGAGGTAGAGAGGGAGAGAATTATTCAGGGAGGGAGATAATTATTCAGGGAGGGAGAGAAACAAAGGGAGAGGAAGAGTCACACCGCTATGTTTGGAAAACCTAAACCAGTTTTCTGAAGGTTGAGTTTATATTCCTCAGGGTGTGTTGCAGGGTGTGTTGCAGGGTGTGTTGCAGGGTGTGTTGCAGGGTGTGTTGCAGGGTGTGTTGTAGGGTGTGTTACAGGGTGTTACCGGGTGTGTTGCAGGGTGTGTTGCAGGGTGTGTTACAGGGTGTGTTGTAGGGTGTGTTACAGGGTGTGTTTCAGGGTGTTACAGGGTGTGTTTCAGGGTGTTACAGGGTGTGTTGCAGGATGTGCTGCAGGGTGTGTTGCAGGATGTGCTGCAGGGTGTGTTGCAGGATGTACTGCAGGGTGTTACAGGGTGTGTTGAAGGGTGTGTTGCAGGTTGTGTTAGTGTGTTTTTTGTGTGTAGGTGTGTTGCAATGCTGAAGGGTGTGTTAGTGTGCTTGTATTGAGGGTCTGTTGGTGTGTGTTGGAGGTGCGTTGGTGGGTGTTGGAGGTGTGTTGGTGGGTGTTGGAGGTGCGTTGGTGTGTGTTGGAGGTGTGTTGGTGTGTGTTGAAGAGTGTGTTGAGTGTAGAAACAATAACAAGTGGTGGCTGGAGGCTGACACAAGGAGAAAATCACCTGGGAGAGACAAGGGTAAAGAGAACATCACCTGGGAGACATAAGGGTAAAGAGAACATCACCTGGGAGAGACAAGGGTAAAGAGAACATCACCTGGGAGACATAAGGGTAAAGAGAACATCACCTGGGAGAGACAAGGGTAAAGAGAACATCACCTGGGAGACATAAGGGTAAAGAGAACATCACCTGGGAGAGACAAGGGTAAAGAGAACATCACCTGGGAGACATAAGGGTAAAGAGAACATCACCTGGGAGAGACAAGGGTAAAGAGAACATCACCTGGGAGACATAAGGGTAAAGAGAACATCACCTGGGAGAGACAAGGGTAAAGAGAACATCACCTGGGAGACATAAGGGTAAAGAGAACATCACCTGGGAGAGACAAGGGTAAAGAGAACATCACCTGGGAGACATAAGGGTAAAGAGAACATCACCTGGGAGAGACAAGGGTAAAGAGAACATCACCTGGGAGACATAAGGGTAAAGAGAACATCACCTGGGAGACACAAGGGTAAAGAGAACATCACCTGGGAGACATAAGGGTAAAGAGAACATCACCTGGGAGACACAAGGGTAAAGAGAACATCACCTGGGAGACATAAGGGTAAAGAGAACATCACCTGGGAGACACAAGGGTAAAGAGAACATCACCTGTGAGACATAAGGGTAAAGAGAACATCACCTGGGAGACACAAGGGTAAAGAAAAAATCACCTGGGAGACATAAGGGTAAAGAGAACATCACCTGGGAGACACAAGGGTAAAGAGAACATCACCTGGGAGACACAAGGGTAAAGAGAACATCACCTGGGAGACATAAGGGTAAAGAGAACATCACCTGGGAGACATAAGGGTAAAGAGAACATCACCTGGGAGACACAAGGGTAAAGAGAACATCACCTGGGAGACACAGGGGTAAAGAGAACATCACATGGGAGACAGGGGTAAAGAGAACATCACCTGGGAGACACAAGGGTAAAGAGAACATAACCTGGGAGACACAAGGGTAAAGAGAACATCACCTGGGAGACACAAGGGTAAAGAGAAAATCACCTGGGAGACACAGGGGTAAAGAGAACATCACATGGGAGACAGGGGTAATGAGAACATCACCTGGGAGACAGGGGTAAAGAGAACATCACCTGGGAGACACAAGGGTAAAGAGAACATCACCTGAGAGACACAAGGGTAAAGAGAACATCACCTGGGAGACACAAGGGTAAAGAGAAAATCACCTGGGAGACACAGGGGTAAAGAGAACATCACATGGGAGACAGGGGTAAAGAGAACATCACATGGGAGACAGGGGTAAAGAGAACATCACATGGGGGACACAAGGGTAAAGAGAACATCACCTGGGAGACACATGGGTAAAGAGAACATCACCAGGGGGACACAGGAGTAAAGAGAACATCACCTGGGGGACACAAGGGTAAAGAGAACATCACCTGGGAGACACATGGGTAAAGAGAACATCACCTGGGGGACACAGAGGTAGAGAGAACATCACCTGGGAGACACAGGGGTAAAGAGAACATCACCTGGGAGACACAGGGGTAAAGAGAACATCACCTGGGGGACACAGGGGTAAAGAGAACATCACCTGAGGGACGGGGGTAAAGAGAACATCACCTGGGGGACACAGGGGTAAAGAGAACATCACCTGGGAGACACAGGGGTAAAGAGAACATCACCTGGGAGACACAAGGGTAAAGAGAACATTACCAGGGAGACATAGGGGTAAAGAGAACATCACCTGGGAGACACAAGGGTAAAGAGAACATCACCTGGGAGACACAAGGGTAAAGAGAACATCACCTGGGAGACACAAGGGTAAAGAGAACATCACCTGGGAGACACAAGGGTAAAGAGAACATTACCTGGGAGACACAAGGGTAAAGAGAACATCACCTGGGAGACACAGGAGTAAAGAGAACATCACCTGGGGGACAGGGGTAAAGAGGACATCACCTGGTGGACACGGGGGTAAAGAGAACATCACCTGGGGGACAGGGGTAAAGAGAACATCACCTGGGGACACAGGGGTAAAGAGAACATCACCTGGGGACACAGGGGTAAAGAGAACATCACCTGGGAGACACAGGGGTAAAGAGAACATCACCTGGGAGACAGGGGTAGAGAGAACATCACCTGGGAGACGGGTAGAGAGAACATCACCTGGGGGACAGGGGTAAAGAGAACATTACCTGGGAGACACAGGGGTAAAGAGAACATCACCTGGGAGACAGGGGTAGAGAGAACATCACCTGGGAGACACAAGGGTAAAGAGAACATCACCTGGGAGACACAGGGGAGAGAGAACATTACCTGGGGGACACAGGGGATAGAGAGAACATCACCTGGGAGACACAGGGTAGAGAGAACATTACCTGGGAGACACAGGGTAGAGAGAATATCACCTGGGAGACACAGGGGAGAGAGAACATCACCTGGGGGACACAGGGGTAAAGAGAACATTACCTGGGAGACACAGGGGTAGAGAGAACATCACCTGGGAGAGACATGGGTAGAGAGAACATCACCTGGAAGACACAGGGGAGAGAGAACATCACCTGGGGGACACAGGGGTAGAGAGAACATCACCTGGGAGACACGGGAGAGAGAACATCACCTGGGGGACACAGTGGTAAAGAGAACATCACCTGGGAGACAGGGGTAAAGAGAACATCACCTGGGAGACACAGGGGTAGAGATAACATCACCTGGGAGACACAGGGGAGAGAGAACATCACCTGGGAGACACAGGGGAGAGAACATCACCTGGGAGACACAGGGGAGAGAGAACATCACCGGGGAGACACAGGGGAGAGAGAACATCACCGGGGAGATGCACATTAGGATGTACCAAGATAATAATCGCTATAATGAATTAAGTTTACATTGCAGCCAGCTATTAATTACGCACCTCTCTGAGCCATTAACACTTCACCGTTACACTCAATGAACTACTGTTTGCTCCATCTGTTAACGGCATTCCCCTCCCTGACCGCTGAATATTAAAGTGAATAAGAACTGGGAAGAAAGGTAGTGTAAGATTTATGTCTTTATGAGGCAGGGAAACTTGTAGCCCCGCCAGAGTGCATATCTTTTGACTAGCTTCCTTTTTACACGTGTATATATATATATATATATATATATATATATATATATATATTTATATATATATATATATTATATATATATCTATATATATATATATATTTACATAATATGGTACAAAAGATTTAAGAGATACATTGTTGATATAAAGATGGCATATACAGTACATGAGGTGTGAGAGATACATGTCTAGTACATATTGTTACATGTTTGTCACTGATTATAATGCGAAAATCTCATCCAGCTCCTCAGAGCTGGGGCGCGTGCCCAGAATACAGCATGCATTACCCCTCTGAACAGCAGCGCTGAGTCGCTGGAACAGAAAACTAGCTGCCCTTGGATCCCTAGTTACCCTGTTGAGTCTTTTGCCCAGCTCCTTGAGGAACTTAGATGCACTCTTTCCCCATGAGCCAAGGGTCTCTGAGCCTATGGGAACAAACATATAATGATGGGCAAGTTCTCCATATTTTCTCGACTTCTGGGACTCCCTGAAGGTGGCAGCTGCCCCTCCTTCCTCCCTGGTGTGTTGTAGATAGGTATCAGCCAAGGTAGATGCACATGTGTAGTCCCACACCACCTGCTTGCCGTCTGTCCAGGCTTGAAGGGTGATACCATCTGGACGCTTTTGGCTGCCATCAGAACTGCATAGTTGGGGTGGCTTCCTTACTGCTGGGCATCCAGCTGTTGTTAGGCTCCTCTTGATAATGCTATTAACCTCTTCATGTCTTGCAATCTTTCCCTCGGATTTACGACACACAAGACCATGGTACCCGAATCGGTCTGCTGCTTCACTGCCACAAATACACCTGTGTTCGGCGAGAATAGGGGCGGTAAGTCGAAGGGCAACACCAATGCGGATGGTCTGTGGGTCGAGGCGTGTGCCAAGGCTGGAGTTGGGAACAGCCAAAAGAAAGTCCCCTGCATGAAGAGCTCTCACTGCAAGGAGGCGGGCTGTATCCTTCCCTGACACACTCTGAAGCATTGCTGAGGCTATATTCTCTACTATTGGGCCATCCCAGTGCGACTGTTTGTAGTTGTTGGGGGAAGCAGGCCTGGTTTCAGAGCCTGTTAGGTTATCCCAGATCCTGCCTCCATCAACGAACTTTTGGTCATGGATTCCAATCGTGTCCCTAAGATGTTCAGGGAGAATCGCTGCTACAAGACCTCTGGATGCAATGCATGAAGACAGGAAAGCAGGTAGAGCAATCTGAGATGACTTGCGGACACCAATGCCTCCTAGTCTGACTGGGAGTGTAGCTTGGTCCCACTGCCCATCTTCTAGAGTAAGGTTAAGTACTTTAGTAAAGATCTGCCTCAGGATTCTGTCATATTCGTGCAGTATAGGGTTATCATATGAAGGAGCACATCTTAGGAAATATGTCAACCTGGGCAGACTCAAGCATTTTGTGAGAAGGTACAAGGCATCATGGGTGTCAAGAGTGCCTATTCGTTGTTCCATTCTCCTCAATTCTTCCAGTTTCTTCCTGAGAATTGTGTCAATGGCATCGCTTCCCAGAGGTGCTCCAAGCAAGACACTATTAGTAGGGGCAATGACTGTTGCTATATATATATATATATTATAAATTTAATCAGGCTTACTCATCCCCCTTTTTTAATTACAGGTGAGTCAGTCCGTGGGAGAGTGATGGTGAGTACTGAACATATTTAATGGTTTGACTGAGGTCGAGTCATAGCTCCTGGCCCCACCACTTAACTCTAATCGGCGTGCTTTACTTGTTCGTGGCGTCCATAGTCCCGTCATACCCGTTCTTGAAGCTACGCTTGTCCCTTGGCGCTCTACCCAGTTGAATCTTCTTTGAGTATCTTCTACGTCCTGGTTAAGTCTTCCCCGGCTATTGACGCTTGTTAACTATTGTATTTGTTTGTTTACTTGTATGATGTGTATGACTAAATACAGGTGAGTGTATGCGACCTTGGATGAGTGTTGCAAGCAGTGGTGGCTGACGCATGCGTCAGTAGTGCGTTAAACAGTGCGTCATCACTCTTAGGGCAGTTAGGTGTGAATTAGGGGGGTGTGGGGTGATGGGGAAGAGGGACGAGTGAGTGATGGGGAGGGGGTGTGGGGTGATGGGGAGGGGGTTTGGGGTAATGGGGAGGGAGGAAAAATGGTGACGACAGGGAGGGAGAAAGAAGGATGATGAGGAGGGGGTGTGGGGTGATAGGGAGGGGTGAAGAAGGTTGATGGGGAGGGGGTGGACTATTGTTTGTCAGTCTCCCCAACACCTGGCTTTCTCCCCTCCCCTCAATCATGCTCCTCTCCACATTCACCTCCACCACACCTGTGCGCCCCCACCACACCTGTGCGCCCCCCACCACCTGTGCGCCCCCACCACACCTGTGCGCCCCCCACCACCTGTGCGCCCCCACCACACCTGTGCGCCCCCACCACACCTGTGCGCCCTCCACCACACCTGTGCGCCCCCACCACACCTGTGCGCCCCCACCACACCTGTGCGCCCCCACCACACCTGTGCGCCCCCCACCACACCTGTGCGCCCCCACCACCTGTGCGCCCCACCACACCTGTGCGCCCCCACCACCTGTGCGCCCCAACACACCTGTGCGCCCCAACATACCTGTGCGCCCCCACCAGATCTCAGATTGATCTCCAACAGCCACTATCTTTGATAACTCTGGAGCCACTGTGGAAGACTCTTGTACCTTGCAAAGGAAGATGGTCGTCCCATTGACCACCTGGTCTACCAGGCTGTTAGTGCTGGCAGCCTGCAGACTCTCACAGCCTGGTTGATCTAAAAAGCACACACACTGAAGAATTTCTATTTTTTTAAGTAGATTGGGTCTTCTAGTAAGATGGAAGTCACTCTCTCTCTCTCTCTCTCTCTGTCTGTCTGTCTGTCTGTCTGTCTGTCTGTCTGTCTGTCTGTCTCTCTCTCTCTCTCTCTGTCTGTCTGTCTCTCTCTCTCTGTCTGTCTGTCTGTCTGTCTGTCTGTCTCTCTCTCTCTCTCTCTCTTTGTCTGTCTCTCTCTCTGTCTCTGTCTATCTTGTCAAGTTTAGTGTTAATATTAAGGCGACTTAGTCAACCTTTGACCGCCTAGTTGGGCTTTAATCTCTGATTTCGTGACTTTCTGATTGGCTTTTCTGTCTGGCTGACTTCCTGGCTTTCTATTTACCTTTGCCTGACTTTCTGATTGGCTCGTCATTCTCCTGCGTGGCTTAGTTCTGATTGGCTATTTACATGTCTGGATGACTTGGTTTCTGATTGGCTGATAATATACCTGTCTGACTTGGTTTCTGATTGGCTGATAATTTACCTGTCTGGCTGACGTGGTTTCTGATTGGCTAACACTCTGCCTGTCAGAATAAGTTCCTTGATGTTCAGATTAGCTAGATTTCTGAGTGGTAATCTCCCTGTCTGGCTTCCTGCTCTTTCTGTGGATTTCATTCTGATTGACTACCTGATTGTCATGTTTCTGATTGGCTTTAATTATGTCTGACAGTCGACTTGACTGTCAGATCTCTGATTAGTTGGCTAACTACCTGATTGTCGTATTTTGTGATTGATTTTCGCTTTGACTTGCTGATTGGCGTCCTGCTGTATCTTTGTCTGATTGGCAGACTGGCATCACCTTGTATCTTTGTCTGATTGGCAGACTGGCATCACCTTGTATCTTTGTCTGATTGGCAGACTGGCATCTGCAATATATATGTTTGTGATAGGCTGTCATCCAGCTGGGGAATCTTTCTCTGATTGGCTCTCAGTGTGATTGGCTGTCATTTGACTGGGGTATCTCTTTCTTTGGCTTTCATTCTGATTGCCAAACTCCCTTCCAGGTGGAAGTTGTAGAGAGAGAGTGAGAGAGAGAGAGAGAGAGAGAGAGAGAGAGAGTGATATATATACTATATATATATATATATATATATATTATATATATATATATATATATATATATATATATATATATATATGTGTGTGTGTGTGTGTGTGTGTTCATGCGAGCCAGGACCTTTTGTGTGTAGATGTGGATAGCTTTGTGTGTGTGTGTGGGGAGGGAGGCTGTACACTGGTGCTGAATACTCGAGGCTGTGACGTGTGTAATGTCTTGTATATTTTGTAAGCAGTTGTCTCTTGTGTAAGACTCTTAATGTGCTGTTTGTATGTGTGTAATGTTTGGTGTACATACTGTGATAGTGTACACACTGTGAAAGTGTACACACTCTGATAGTGTACACAGTGGTAGTGTACACACTTTGATAGTGTACACTCTTTGATAGTGTACACACTGTATCAAGGAGCCCTGAGAAGGCTTCAGTATAGTATCAAGGAGCCCTGAGAAGGCTTCAGTATAGTATCAAGGAGCCCTGAGAAGAGTTCAGTATAGTATCAAGGAGCCCTGAGAAGGCTTCAGTTTAGTATCAAGGAGCCCTGAGAAGGCTTCAGTATAGTATCAAGGAGCCCTGAGAAGGCTTCAGTATAGTATCAAGGAGCTCTGAGAAGAGTTCAGTATAGTATCAAGGAGCCCTGAGAAGGCTTCAGTGTAATATCAAGGAATACAGAGAAGGCTTCAGTGTAATATTATGGAACACATATCAAGGCTTCAATGTAATATCAAGGAATACAGAGAAGGCTTCAGTGTAATATCAAGGAATACAGAGAAGGCTTCAGTGTAATATCAAGGAACACAGAGAAGGCTTCAGTGTAATATCAAGGAATACATAGAAGGCTTCAGTGTAATATCAAGAAACACAGAGAAGGCTTCAGTGTAATATCAAGGAATACAGAGAAGGCTTCAGTGTAATATCAAGGAACACAGAGAAGGCTTCAGTGTAATATTAAGGAACACATATCAAGGCTTCAGTGTAATATCAAGGAATACAGAGAATGCTTCAGTGTAATATCAAGGAATACAGAGAAGGCTTCAGTGTAATATTAAGGAACACATATCAAGGCTTCAGTGTAATATCAAGGAACACAGGGAAGGCTTCAGTGTAATATCAAGGAATACAGAGAAGGCTTCAGTGTAATATTAAGGAACACATATCAAGGCTTCAGTGTAATATCAAGGAATACAGGGAAGGCTTCAGTGTAATATCAAGGAATACAGGGAAGGCTTCAGTGTAATATCAAGGAACACAGAGAAGGCTTCAGTGTAATATGAAGGAACACATATCAAGGCTTCAGGAATTTAATCCAGGTGTTCATAGATGATCACAACTTTAAATGACTTAAGAATCTTTTAAGAAGGGAGTTGAACACCTTTAAGAAGGAATTGTTAAAGGGATTGAAGAAGTTACCTTTAATTACCTTACAGAATGTTGGTGACCTTGATAACATTGTTGATTATTAGCTTAATACACTATATGCTGATAATCTACCTTAATACACTGTATGATGATTTACCTTAATACATTGTATGATGATAATCTACCATAATACACTGTATGATGATAATCTACCTTAATACACTGTATGATGATAATCTACCTTAATACACTATGGTGATAATTTATTTCAATACACTGTATGATGATAATCTACCATAATACACTGTATGATGATCTACCTTAATACACTGTATGATGATCTACCTTAATACACTGTATGATGATAATCTACCATAATACACTGTATGATTATCTACCTTAATACACTGTATGATTATCTACCTTAATACACTGTATGATGATAATCTACCTTAATACACTGTATGATGATAATCTACCTTAATACACTGTATGATCAAACCATACCACAGGTGGGGTTCGAACCCGCGGTCAGAGAGTCTCAAAACTCCAGACCGTCGCGTAAGCCACTGGGCCAGCTGGCTTCAATAAGAGTCATCCATCTAGGTATATTTCTACACCATAAGAACGTTAGCATAGGCACCACTGTTTTTACACACGAATCATGTCATTACGATTTGTGAGTCATGTACACTGTATGATAATGTTCCTAAATACACTGTATGATGATCTACCTTAATACACTCTATGATGATCTGCCTAAATACACTGTATGATGATCTACCTTAATATACACTCTATGATGATCTGCCTAGATACACTATGATGATCTACCTTAATACACTGTATGATGATCTACCTTAATACACTGTATGATGATCTACCTTAATACACTGTATGATGATCTACCTTAATACACTGTATGATGATCTACCTTAATACACTCTATGATGATCTGCCTAAATACACTGTATGATGATCTACCTTAATACACTCTATGATGATCTGCCTAAATACACTGTATGATGATCTACCTTAATATACACTCTATGATGATCTGCCTAGATACACTATGATGATCTACCTTAATACACTGTATGATGATCTACCTTAATACACTGTATGATGATCTACCTTATACACTGTATGATAATGTGCCTAAATACACTGTATGATGATCTACCTTAATACACTCTATGATGATCTGCCTAAATACACTGTATGATGATCTACCTTAATACACTCTATGATGATCTGCCTAAATACACTGTATGATGATCTACCTTAATATACACTCTTATGATGATCTGCCTAGATACACTATGATGATCTACCTTAATACAATGTATGATGATCTACCTTAATACACTGTATGATGATCTACCTTAATACACTGTATGATGATCTACCTTAATACACTGTATGATGATCTACTTTAATACACTGTATGATGATCTACCTTAATACGCTGTATAATGATCTACCTTAATACACTGTATGATGATCTACCTTAATACACTGTATGATGATCTACCTTAATACACTATGATGATCTACCTTAATACACTGTATGATGATCTACCTTAATATACTGTGTGAGGATAATCTACCTTAATATACTGTGTGAGGATAATCTACCTTAATACACTGTATGATGATCTACCTTAATACACTGTATGATAATCTACCTTAATACACTGTATGATAATCTACCTTAATACACTGTATGATAATCTACCTTAATACACTGTATGATGATGTACCTTACTACACTGTATGATGATGTACCTTACTACACTGTATGATGATGTACCTTAATACACTGTATGATAATCTACCTTAATACACTGTATGATAATCTACCTTAATACACTATGATAATCTACCTTAATACACTGTGTGACGATGATCTACCTTAATACACTATGATATTCTACCTTAATACACTGTATGATGATCTACCTTAATACACTGTATGATGATCTACCTTAATACACTATGATGATCTACCTTAATACACTGTATGATAATCTACCTTAATACACTGATAATCTACCTTAATACACTGTATGATTATCTACTTTAATACACTGTATGATGATCTACCTTAATACACTGTATGATGATCTACCTTAATACACTGTATGATGATCCACCTTAATACACTGTATGATAATCTACCTTAATACACTGTATGATAATCTACCTTAATACACTGTATGATAATCTACCTTAATACACTGTATGATGATTTACCTTAATACACTGTATGATGATTTACCTTAATACACTGTATGATGAGCTACCTTAATACACTGTATGATGATCTACCTTAATACACTGTATGATCTACCTTAATACACTGTATTATGATCTACCTTAATACACTGTATGATGATCTACCTAATACACTGTATGATAATCTACCTTAATAAACTGTATGATAATCTACCTTAATACACTGTATGATAATCTACCTTAATACACTGTATGATGATGTACCTTAACACACTGTATGATAATCTACCTTAATACACTTATAATCTACCTTAATACACTGATAATCTACCTTAATACACTGATAATCTACCTTAATACACTGATGATCTACCTTAATAAACTGATGATCTACCTTAATACACTGTAAAACGTTGATGGAGGGTCGAGGGAGGTTTGGTAGTGGTAGGGGAGGGTTAAGGGGTGATTGTTATTGTAAGAGGGGAGGGTTAGCTACAGATGAATGGTAGTGGGGAGGGGTTGGATTGGGAAGGAGGGTAGGGGGAGGATAATGAGAATATTGGAGGGAGGGTAGGGAAGTATTGGAGGGAGGGAGGGTAGTGGACGTATTGGAGGGACGGAGGGTAGTGAAGTATAGGAGGGAGGGAGGGATTGTAGTGGAGTGTTAAGGATGGAGGGAGGGTAGTGGAGGGTTAAGGATGGAGGGAGGGTAGTGGAGGGTTAAGGATGGAGGGAGGGTAGTGGAGGGTTAAGGATGGAGGGAGGGTGGTGGAGGGTTAAGGATGGAGGGAGGGTTGTGGATTTAAGGATAGAGGGAGGGTAGTTGAGGGTTAAGGATGGAGGGAGGATAGTTGAGGGTTAAGGATGGAGGGAGGGTAGTGGAGTTAAGGATGGAGGGAGGGTAGTGGAGTTAAGGAGGGAGGGAGGGTAGTGGAGGGTTAAGGAGGGAGGGAGGGTAGTGGAGTTAAGGATGGAGGGAGGGTAGTGGAGGGTTAAGGATGGAGGGAGGGTAGTTTAGGGTTAAGGATGGAGGGAGGGTAGTGGAGGGTTAGAGGATGTGAGGGAAGATAGTAGTGGAGGGTTAAGGATGGAGGGAGGGTAGTGGAGGGTTAAGGATGGAGGGAGGGTAGTGGAGGGTTAAGGATGGAGGGAGGGTAGTGGAGGGTTAAGGATGGAGGGAGGGTAGTAGAGTTAAGGATGGAGGGAGGGTAGTGGAGGGTTAAGGATGGAGGGAGGGTAGTGGAGGGTTAAGGATGGAGGGAGGGTAGTGGAGGGCAGAGTAGTACGAGATGTCAGGGCAGGTATGGTGGTGAGCAGAGCAGCATGAGTGACAGCAGCAGTATGGGTGACACAGAGTATGAGTGACACAGCAGTATGAGTGACAGCATAGTATGGTGACAAAGCAGTATAGAGTGACACAGAGTATGGTGACAACAGAGTATGGAGTGACAACAGAGTATGGGTGACAGCAGTAGTATGAGTGACAACAGCAGTATGAGTGACAACAGCAGTATGAGTGACAGCAGCAGTATGAGTGACAGCAGCAGTAAGAGTGACAACAGCAGTATGAGTGACAACAGCAGTATGAATGACAGCAGCAGTATGAGTGACAGCAGCAGTATGAGTGACAGCAGCAGTATGAGTGACAGCAGCAGTATGAGTGACAGCAGTAGTATGAGTGACAGCAGTAGTATGAGTGACAGCAGCAGTATGAGTGACAGCAGCAGTATGAGTGACAGCAGCAGTATGAGTGACAGCAGCAGTATGAGTGACAACAGCAGTATGAGTGACAACAGCAGTATGAGTGACAACAGCAGTATGGGTGACAACAGAGTATGGGTGACAACAGCAGTATGAGTGACAGCAGTATGAGTGACAGCAGTAGTATGGGTGACAGCAGTAGTATGGGTGACAGCAGTAGTATGAGTGACAGCAGTAGTATGAGTGACAGCAGTAGTATGAGTGACAGCAGTAGTATGAGTGACAGCAGTAGTATGGTGACAGCAGTAGTATGGGTGACAGCAGTAGTATGAGTGACAGCAGTAGTATGGGTGACAGCAGTAGTATGGGTGACAGCAGTAGTATGGGTGACAGCAGTAGTATGGGTGACAGCAGTAGTATGGGTGACAGCAGTAGTATGAGTGACAGCAGTAGTATGGGTGACAGCAGTAGTATGAGTGACAACAGCAGTATGGGTGACAGCAGTAGTATGAGTGACAGCAGTAGTATGGGTGACAGCAGTAGTATGAGTGACAGCAGTAGTATGGGTGACAGCAGTAGTATGGGTGACAGCAGTAGTATGAGTGACAGCAGCAGTATGAGTGACAGCAGCAGTATGAGTGACAGCAGCAGTATGAGTGACAACAGCAGTATGGGTGACAACAGTAGTATGAGAGACAACAGCAGTATGAGTGACAACAGCAGTATGGTGACAACAGCAGTATGAGTGACAACAGCAGTATGAGTGACAACAGCAGTATGAGTGACAACAGCAGTATGAGTGACAACAGCAGTATGGGTGACAACAGCAGTATGGGTGACAGCAGTATTATGAGTGACAACAGCAGTATGAGTGACAACAGCAGTATGAGTGACAACAGCAGTATGAGTGACAACAGCAGTATGGGTGACAACAGCAGTATGGGTGACACGAGTATGGGTGACACAGAGTATGAGTGACAGCAGATGGGTGACAGCAGAGTATGGGTGAAGCAGAGCTTGGAGCATAGTATGAGTGACAGCAGAGTATGGGTGACAGCAAGTATGAGTGACAGCAGCAGTATGAGTGACAACAGAGTATGAGTGACAGCAGAGTATGAGTGACAACAGAGTATGGTGACACAGTATGGGTGACAACAGTAGTATGGGTGACAGCAGTAGTATGGGTGACAGCAGTAGTATGGGTGACAGCAGTAGTATGGGTGACAGCAGTAGTATGAGTGACAGCAGTAGTATGGGTGACAGCAGTAGTATGAGTGACAGCAGTAGTATGAGTGACAGCAGTAGTATGGGTGACAGCAGTAGTATGGGTGACAGCAGTAGTATGGGTGACAACAGTAGTATGGAGTGACAGCAGTAGTATAGGTGACACAAGTTATGACAGCATGAGTGACACAGTAGTATGGTGACAGCAGAGTATAGTGACAGCAGTAGTATGGTGACAGCAGTAGTATGGTGACAGCAGTAGTATGAGTGACAGCAGTGTATGGACAGCAGTAGTATGGGTGACAGCAGTATATGGGTGACAGCAGTATATGGGACAGCAGTGTATGGTGACAACAGTGTATGAGTGACACAGAGTATGGGTGACAGCAGTATGGGTGACAGCAGTATATGGTGACAGCAGTAGTATGAGTGACAGCAGCAGTATGAGTGACACAGCAGTATGAGGACAACAGAGTATAGACAACAGGTATGGTGACAACAGAGTATGAGTGACAACAGCAGTATGAGTGACAACAGCAGTATGGGTGACAACAGTAGTATGAGTGACAACAGCAGTATGAGTGACAACAGCAGTATGAGTGACAGCAGCAGTATGAGTGACAACAGCAGTATGAGTGACAACAGCAGTATGGGTGGCAACAGTAGTATGAGTGACAACAGCAGTATGGGTGACAACAGCAGTATGAGTGACAACAGCAGTATGGGTGACAACAGTAGTATGAGTGACAACAGCAGTATGGGTGACAGCTGGAGCATGGGTGACAGCTGGAGCATGGGTGACATCTGCAGCATGGGTGACAGCTGCAGCATGGGTGACAGCTGCAGCATGGGTGACATCTGCAGCATGGGTGACATCTGCAGCATGGGTGACATTGCAGCATGGGTGACATCTGCAGCATGGGTGACATCTGCAGCATGGGTGACATCTGCAGCATGGGTGACATCTGCAGCATGGGTGACAGCTGCAGCATGGGTGACAGCTGCAGCATGGGTGACAGCTGCAGCATGGGTGACAACAACAGTATGGGTGACAGCTGCAGCATGGGTGACAGCTGCAGCATGGGTGACAGCTGCAGCATGGGTGACAGCTACAGTATGGGTGACAGCAGCAGTATGGGTGACATCTGCAGCATGGGTGACAGCTGCAGCATGGGTGACAGCTACAGCATGGGTGACAGCTGCAGCATGGGTGACAGCTGCAGCATGGGTGACAGCATGAGTGAGAGGGGTTGGACTTGAGTTGGACTTGTACATAAGTTAACAGTGTTATGACGTCTTATTCCCTGAGCAACATTATTAATGGGTTGGATAAACATTTGTGTCAGTTGGTTTGAGAAGAACCTGCCTAGTGTGGTCCAGTAGGCCTCCTGCAGTGTTTCTCCTTCATTATAACAGTGGAGGATAGTGTGGAGTGGACCTCACACCAGGTGTAAGCCAGTGTTGTACTGACAGTGGTTGATGACAGTGTCATGTATCAGTGTTGTACTGACAGTGGTTGATGACAGTGTCATGTATCAGTGTTGTACTGACAGTGGTTGATGACAGTGTCATGTATCAGTGTTGTACTGACAGTGGTTGATGACAGTGTCATGTATCAGTGTTGTACTGACAGTGGTTGATGACAGTGTCATGTATCAGTGTTGTACTGACAGTGGTTGATGACAGTGTCATGTATCAGTGTTCTACTGACAGTGGTTGATGACAGTGTCATGTATCAGTGTTCTGCTGACAGTAGCTGATGACAGTGTCATGTATCAGTGTTCTGCTGACAGTTCATGGGAATAACATATAACAGAAGTTATCTTATTAAAAAAATAATCTAATTATAAATTATCATGAATTATCCAGCTGTATGGGTCAGGGATATATAAAAAAAACACGGAAGACTCTCATCACCCTCCGGCAGTGGCTGGGTAGTAACTGGTCTCGGTCCCATGGCCCATTAACTGGAGGTTTCAGTCATATGACCGAGGCCTTCCGCTGGCTTCCCTCTTCACCTCGTAAAGTTTTAAAGGTCCGGTTATGAGATGTGTTGATGGGTCTTTCCCCTCACTAGAGTGAAGATGAGGCTAATGGCCCTCGGAAGTGCCTTGATGACCTTGGCAGGGAAGTGCCTTGATGACCTTGGCAGGGAAGTGCCTTGATGACCTTGGCAGGGAAGTGCCTTGATGACCTTGGCAGGGAGGCGCCTTGATGACCTTGGCAGGGAGGCGCCTTGATGACCTTTGCAGGGAAGTGCCTTGATGACCTTGGCAGGGAAGTGCCTTGACCTTGGCAGGGAAGTGCCTTGATGACCTTGGCAGGGAAGTGCCTTGATGACCTTGGCAGGGAGGCGCCTTGATGCTGGTGACGCAGTCTTGATGTAAGGTATTGTCTTATTGTTTTTTCTCAGACTAGACCTGTCAGGTCTAGTCTTTGTCAATACCTGTCAGGTCTAGTCTGGTCTGTATCAATACCTGCCAGGTCTAGTCTTTGTCAATAACTATCAGGTCTAGTCTGGTCTGTATCAATACCTGTCAGGTCTAGTCTGGTCTGTATCAATACCTGTCAGGTCTAGTCTGGTCTGTATCAATACCTGTCAGGTCTAGTCTGGTTTGTATCAGTATACCAGGTCTAGTCTCGCGTCTGGTCTCTCAGTACCTGCCAGGTCTAGTCTCGCGTCTCGTTTCTCAATACCTGTCAGGTCTAGTCTTTTCTGTATCAATACCTGCCAGGTCAAGTCTGGTCTGCATCAATACCTGTCAGGTCTAGTCTCGTGTCTGGTCTCTCAATACCTGTCAGGTCTAGTCTGGTCTGTATCAATACCTGCCAGGTCTAGTCTGGTCTGGTCTCTCAATACCTGCCAGGTCTGGTCTGGTCTTCATCAATACCTGCCAGGTCTAGTCTTGCGTCTGGTCTCTCAGTACCTGCCAGGTCTAGTCTCGCGTCTGGTCTCTCAGTACCTGCCAGGTCTAGTCTCGCGTCTGGTCTCTCAGTACTTGTCAGGTCTAGTCTTTGTCAATACCTGCCAGGTCTAGTCTTCGTTAATACCTGTCAGGTCTAGTCTGGTCTGTATCAATACCTGCCAGGTCTAGTCTGGGCTGGTCTGCATCAATACCTGTCAGGTCTAGTCTGGTCTGTATCAATACCTGTCAGGTCTAGTCTGGTTTGTATCAGTATGCCAGGTCTAGTCTCGCGTCTGGTCTCTCAGCACCTGCCAGGTCTAGTCTCGCGTCTCGTTTCTCAATACCTGTCAGGTCTAGTCTGGTCTGTATCAATACCTGCCAGGTCAAGTCTGGTCTGCATCAATACCTGTCAGGTCTAGTCTCGTGTCTGGTCTCTCAATACCTGTCAGGTCTAGTCTGGTCTGTATCAATACCTGCCAGGTCTAGTCTGGTCTGGTCTTCATCAATACCTGCCAGGTCTAGTCTTGCGTCTGGTCTCTCAGTACCTGCCAGGTCTAGTCTCGCGTCTGGTCTCTCAATACCTGCCAGGTCTAGTCTGGTCTGGTCTTCATCAATACCTGCCAGGTCTAGTCTTGCGTCTGGTCTCTCAGTACCTGCCAGGTCTAGTCTCGCGTCTGGTCTCTCAGTACCTGCCAGGTCTAGTCTCGCGTCTGGTCTCTCAGTACTTGTCAGGTCTAGTCTTTGTCAATACCTGCCAGGTCTAGTCTTCGTTAATACCTGTCAGGTCTAGTCTGGTCTATATCAATACCTGCCAGGTCTAGTCTGGGCTGGTCTGCATCAATACCTGTCAGGTCTAGTCTCGCGTCTGGTCTCTCAATACCTGTCAGGTTTAGTCTGGTCTGTATCAATACCTGCCAGGTCTAATCTGGTCTGGTCTGGTCTACATCAATACCTGCCAGGTGTAGTCTCGCGTCTGGTCTCTCAGTACCTGTCAGGTCTAGTCTTTGTCAATACCTGCCAGGTCTAGTCTTTGTCAATACCTGTCAGGTCTTGTCTGGTCTGTTTCAATACCTGCCAGGTCTAGTCTCGCGTCTGGTCTCAATACCTGTCAGGTCTAGTCTGGTATGTATCAATACCTAGCAGGTCTAGTCTGGTCTGCATCAATACCTGCCAGGTCTAGTCTCGCGTCTGGTCTCAGTAACTGCCAGGTCTAGTCTCGCGTCTGGTCTCTCAGTAACTGTCAGGTCTAGTCTTTGTCAATACCTGTCAGGTCTAGTCTTTGTCAATTCCTGCCAGGTCTAGTCTCGCGTCTGGTCTCTCAGTACCTGCCAGGTCTAGTCTCTCGTCTGGTCTCTCAGTACCTGTCAGGTCTAGTCTCGCGTCTGGTCTCTCAGTACCTGCCAGGTCTAGTCTCGCGTCTGGTCTCTCAGTACCTGCCAGGTCTAGTCTCGCGTCTGGTCTCTCAGTACCTGCCAGGTCTAGTCTGGTCTCTCAGTACCTGCCAGGTGTAGTCTCGCGTCTGGTCTATCAGTACCTGTCAGCTCTAGTCTGGTCTCTCAGTACCTGCCAGGTCTAGTCTCGCGTCTGGTCTCAGTACCTGTCAGGTCTAGTCTGGTCTCTCAGTACCTGCCAGGTCTAGTCTCGCGTCTGGTCTCTCAGTACCTGCCAGGTCTAGTCTCGCGTCTGGTCTCTCAGTACCTGTCAGGTCTAGTCTGGTCTCTCAGTACCTGCCAGGTGTAGTCTCGCGTCTGGTCTCTCAGTAACTGCCAGGTGTAGTCTCGCGTCTGGTCTCTCAGTACCTGCCAGGTCTAGTCTCGCGTCTGGTTTCTCAGTACCTGTCAGGTCTAGTCTGGTCTCTCAGTACCTGTCAGGTCTAGTCTGGTCTCTCAGTACCTGCCAGGTCTAGTCTCACGTCTGGTCTCTCAGTACCTGCCAGGTGTAGTCTCGCGTCTGGTCTCTCAGTACCTGTCAGGTCTAGTCTGGTCTCTCAGTACCTGCCAGGTGTAGTCTCGCGTCTGGTCTCTCAGTACCTGCCAGGTGTAGTCTCGCGTCTGGTCTCTCAGTACCTGCCAGGTGTAGTCTCGCGTCTGGTCTCTCAGTACCTGCCAGGTGTAGTCTCGCGTCTGGTCTCTCAGTACCTGCCAGGTGTAGTCTCGCGTCTGGTCTCTAGCACCTGCCAGGTCTAGTCTGGTCTCTCAGTACCTGCCAGGTGTAGTCTCGGGTCAGGTCTCAATACCTCTGGTGGATCCTATTCATCATCCAGGAGATCCTCTCAGCACTTGAACATTCCCAGCGTTCAATGTTGATCATTATTTGTGTGAGGTTGAGCCTGTGTAGGTCACTTGGTGCAAGGAGCTATGGAGGCTCGATCCTTTGTATGTTGATGCTGGGATTGAAGCCTTTCTCTCAGCCTGCTTGTTGATGCTGCAGACCCGGATCTCTGCTGTCAGGAACTCAGCTCCGTGGTTGTGATGGTGTTTTGTCTGTCAGGAAATGTAGGCCCATTTCTCCGCTCCAAAAAACGGATTCCTTTGCTTAAAACTGTTGACCTTTCCAGTGCCAATGACACTTCCAGTGCCACTGGACTACTATTCTGGAAGCCAGTTGTATCCCTTCGATATTCCATGACATAAGTGGGTCTCCCTGGCACTGACCTACAGATAGTAGAGGAGGGCCAGTTGCTGGTAGTGTCCTTACAGATAGTAGGTTAGTGCCAGTTGCTGGTAGTGTCCTTACAGATAGTAGGTTAGTGCCAGTTGCTGGTAGTGTCCTTACAGATAGTAGGTTAGTACCAGGTGCTGGTAATGACCTTACAGATAGGGTAGTGCCAGGTGCTGGTAGTGACCTTACAGATAGGGTAGTGCCAGGTGCTGGTAGTGACCTTACAGATAGGGTAGTGCCAGGTGCTGGTAGTGACCTTACAGATAGGGTAGTGCCAGGTGCTGGTAGTGACCTTACAGATAGGGTAGTGCCAGGTGCTGGTAGTGACCTTACAGATAGGGTAGTGCCAGGTGCTGGTAGTGACCTTACAGATAGGGTAGTGCCAGGTGCTGGTAGTGACCTTACAGATAGGGTAGTGCCAGGTGCTTGTAGTGACCTTACAGATAGTAGGTTAGTGCCAGGTGCTGGTAGTGACCTTACAGATAGTAGTTAGTAACACCATAGAGATACTACCATCTTGTGTGATCAGTATGAAACAGTGTTTGTGGCAGCAAGTAATGTTGTTGTCTGTATTCTGCACGTTCTCCATGCTGATGTCCTCTTAATCCCTGCTTATATATCGGTGCTATTTCACTGTGTACTGACTGCTAGAGTGCCCCACTGGTACTGCTACTGTATGCTGTGTCCGTCTTGTGGTCTGCTGTATCCACGAGGGCTTGGTATGTATCCATTCCTGGCACAGGGATGTGTACTTGCGTGGGTAAACACATATTGAAGAACAGACAGTGACACGGGGAAGTTAAGAGTTAGCCAACGGGAAGTCCTCGGCATTCTTTAGAGAAAGAGATCAAGGTGGCCTCTCAGAGGCTCTAGAGTCTGCAGACAGAGCTCCTCTGTACCAAGGAAGCGGAAGAGCTCTAGATTACGGAGCAACCAAACTAACATCACACATCATAAAAGTCTTTGGAAGTGTGTGGAGGCGTTGAATTACTAACTTTATGGAACAATATGTCTTTCAGCGTGTGTGTAGAGACGCCATATTACCAATTTTATTGAAAAGCACGTCTTCCACACTGTGTGAAGACGCCAGAGTACTAATTTCACGGCTAATGTAACGTACACAGCCAACGTCATGAGGGATATCGTGCTTCTCACAGCATGACAGAATCTACGAGGCTTCAGAAGAATTTAAAAACCACAGGCATGTGCTACACTGACTTTGTGGGATTTGAAAAATGTGATCTTGGAGTGTCAATCCACGAAAGATCACCAGATGCAACTGACAACCTTGGAAAACTCGGTTATTTAACGAATAGAACACAGCGTACTAGTTATCATAGCAAAATCTAGTCTCAACAAATTATAAATTACACTACTACAGGGCGGGGTTCTGGCCCCTCGGCTGTTTATTATCCTGATAACAGACATAGATATAACACTAGCCACAGCTTGGTATCACAGCAGACATAGATATAACACTAGCCACAGCTTGGTATCACAGCAGACACATATAACACTAGCCACAGCTTGGTATCATAGCAGACATAGATATAACACTAGCCACAGCTTGGTATCACAGCAGACAAGATATAACACTACCACAGCTTGGTATCATAGAACATATATATAACACTAGCCACAGCTTGGTATCATAGCAGACATAGATATAACACTAGCCACAGCTTGGTATCATAGCAGACATAGATATAACACTAGCCACAGCTTGGTATCATAGCAGACATAGATATAACACTAGCCACAGCTTGGTATCATAGCAGACATAGATATAACACTAGCCACAGCTTGGTATCACAGCAGACATAGATATAACACTAGCCACAGCTTGGTATCATAGCAGATATAGATATAACACTAGCCACAGCTTGGTATCATAGCAGACATAGATATAACACTAGCCACAGCTTGGTATCATAGCAGACATAGATAATAACACTAGCCACAGCTTGGTATCATAGCAGATATAGATATAACACTAGCCACAGCTTGGTATCATAGCAGACATAGATATAACACTAGCCACAGCTTGGTATCATAGCAGACATAGATATAACACTAGCCACAGCTTGGTATCACAGCAGACATAGATAATAACACTAGCCACAGCTTGGTATCACAGCATAGATATAACACTAGCCACAGCTTGGTATCACAGCAGACATAGATAATAACACTAGCCACAGCTTGGTATCATAGCAGACATAGATATAACACTAGCCACAGCTTGGTATCACAGCATAGATATAACACTAGCCACAGCTTGGTATCACAGCAGACATAGATATAACACTAGCCACAGCTTGGTATCATAGCAGACATAGATATAACACTAGCCACAGCTTGGTATCACAGCAGACATAGATATAACACTAGCCACAGCTTGGTATCACAGCAGACATAGATATACACAGCACAGCTTTATCACAGCAGACATAGATAATAACACTAGCCACAGCTTGGTATCATAGCAGACAGATATAACACTAGCCACAGCTTGGTATCACAGCAGACATAGATATAACACTAGCCACAGCTTGGTATCACAGCAGACATAGATATAACACTAGCCACAGCTTGGTATCACAGCAGACATAGATAAAACACTAGCCACAGCTTGGTATCTACAGCAAGATATAACACTAGCCACAGCTTGGTATCACAGCAGCATAGATATAACACTAGCCACAGCTTGGTATCATAGCAGACATAGATATAACACTAGCCACAGCTGTATCATAGAACATAGATATAACACTAGCCACAGCTTGGTATCATACTCACAGCAGACAAACACTAGCCACAGCTTGGTATCATCATAACAGCATAAATATAACACTAGCCACAGCTTGGTATACAGCAGACAAACACTAGCCACAGCTTGGTATCATAGCAGCATAGAATAACACTAGCCACAGCTTGGTATCATAGCAACATAGATATAACACTAGCAACAGCTTGGTATCATACAGACATAGATATAACACTAGCCACAGCTTGGTATCATAGCAACATAGATATAACACTAGCCACAGCTTGGTATCATAGCAACAGATATAACACTAGCCACAGCTTGGTATCATAGCAGCATAATATAACACTAGCCACAGCTTGGTATCATCCTCACAGCAGACATAAACACTAGCCACAGCTTGGTATCATAACAGACATAAAACTAGCCACAGCTTGGTATCATCCTCACAGCAGACATAAACACTAGCCACAGCTTGGATCATACAGCAGACAAACACTAGCCACAGCTTGGTATCATAACAGACATAAAATACTAGACAGCTTGGTATCATAGCAGAAGATAACACTAGCCACAGCTTGGTATCATACTCACAGCAGACAAACACTAGCCACAGCTTGGTATCATACACACAGAAAAACACTAGCCACAGCTTGGTATCATCCTAACAGCAGACAAACACTAGCCACAGCTTGGTATCACACAACAAGAAAACACTAGCCACAGCTTGGTATCATACACACTACCACTGAACAACAGAAAACACTAGCCACAGCTTGGTATCATCTCAGCAGACAACATACCACAGCGTATCATCCTACAGCAGACAAATGCACTTGGTCATCTCACAGCAGACATAAAACACTAAGCTTGGTATCATCACAGCAACAAACACTGTACACACAACATCACAGCAGATAATCCACAGCCAAACTGCACATTACATACACAGACAAACACACAACACTACCACAGCGGACATACACAGCACATACATACCACAGCGTAACACTACACAGCTTAAATACCAGCTGTACACTGCACAGCGACATCCACAGCGAACTATACCACAGCTGGACATAACACAAACACAGCCACAGCTTGGTATCATCAAGCAGACAAACACTAGCCAACTGGTATCATCACAAAGAAAACACTGCACAGCTTGGTATCATTACAGCAGACAAACATGCAGTTACACTAAGCCACAGCATGGTATCATCAACAGAAAAACACTACGCTGACACTAACACAAACACAGCAACACTAGCACACTTGACACTATCACCAGCAAACACAGACAGCTTGGTACATACACAACAACACTAGCCACAGCTTGTATCATCCTACAGCAGAAAACACTAGCCACTGTATATACAGCAGACAAAATACCACACTGGACACTACAGAACAAACACAGACAGTGATCATCAACAGCTATACACTAGCACAGCAACATACCACAGCTGAATAAAACACAACACTTACACTACAGCAGCAAACACTAGCGACACTGTACATGTACACGATAACACAGCCAGCTACATACTCACAGCACTACAACAAGAACACTACACAGCTGGTACATCTACAGCGTACACACCACAGACAAACGACAGCTACACTAAGCAGACAACTACAGCTTGTATCATCTACACAGACAAACATAGCCACCTGGTATCATCATAACAGCAGACAAACACTAGCCACAGCTTGGTATCATCAGCAGACAAACACTAGCCACAGCTTATCATACACAGACAAACACTACAGCTTATCATCTCACAGCAGACAAACACTAGCCACAGCTTGGTATCACAGCAGACATAGATATAACACTAGCCACAGCTTGGTATCACAGCAGACATAGATATAACACTAGCCACAGCTTGGTATCATAGCAGACATAGATAACACTAGCCACAGCTTGGTATCATCATAACAGCAGACAAACACTAGCCACAGCTTGGTATCATCCTAACAGCAGACAAACACTAGCTACAGCTTGGTATCATCATAACAGCAGACAAACACTAGCCACAGCTTGGTATCATAGCAGACAAACACTAGCCACAGCTTGGTATCATAGCAGACATAGATATAACACTAGCCACAGCTTGGTATCATAGCAGACATAGATATAACACTAGCCACAGCTTGGTATCATAGCAGACACATATAACACTAGCCACAGCTTGGTATCACAGCAGACATAGATATAACACTAGCCACAGCTTGGTATCATAGCAGATATAGATAATAACACTAGCCACAGCTTGGTATCATAGCAGACACATATAACACTAGCCACAGCTTGGTATCATAGCAGACATAGATATAATACTAGCCACAGCTTGGTATCATAGCAGACACATATAACACTAGCCACAGCTTGGTATCATAGCAGACATAGATCTCTTACTGCATACACAGAGAGCCAATAAAACATTTAAATCACTGGGAACGCCTTAGTCCTAAATACGTACTCACTGGAGCAGAGGAGACAGAGATACATGATAATATATACCTGGAAAGTATTCGAGGGGTCTGGTCCCAGAGCTACACACTAACATAACATACTGGAGTGAGAGATATGGGAGGAAGTGTAAAATAAAGGCAGTGTAAAGCAGGGGTGCGGTGGACACAGTAAGAGAACACTGTATCAACATCCCTGGTACAAGATTATTCAACATCTTACCAGAAGATATCAGAAACACTGCTGGAACAAGTGTACAAGTCTTGAACTGGTGCAGCATGGCACCAGCAACAACAACCTGTTTGACCAGGCTACCACCAAGGAGGTCTCTATTTTGTATCTATTCCTTCCCTTCTTTCTATTTCTATCTCAAGTCTACATTTCCATCTCTCTTCCCCCTCCTCCCTCTTCCTCCTTCCCTTTCTCTCCCTCTCTCTCCCTCCCTCCCTCTCCCCCCCCCTCTCCCCCTGTCTCTCCCTCTCCCTCCCTACTCTCCCTACCCTCCCTACTCTCCCTACCCTCCCTACTCTCCTCTCCCTCCCTACTCACCCTCCCTACTCTCCCTCCCTCACTACTCTCCCTCCCTCACTACTCTCCCTACTCTCCCTACCTCCCTACTCTCCCTCTCTCCCTCCCCTACTCTCCCTCCCTACTCTCCCTCCCTCCTTACTCTCCCTACTCTCCCTCCCTCCTTACTCTCCCTACTCTCCCTCCCTCCTTACTCTCCTACTCTCCCTCCTCTCTCCCTACTCTCCCTCCCTACTCTCCCTCCCTACTCTCCCTACAGTCGCTGCCACAAACTTGTATCAGCTCCCAAAATCATTTAAATTTTATAATGTTAAACAAAAATTAAAAAACAGAATATGTACTTTAGTGAACCTGTACTTGTAGGGGAGGTAGTTGTGGTTGGTGGTTGTTGTGGTTGTTGGTTGTTGTGGTTGTTGGTGGTTGTTATGGTACTTGTGGATGTTGGTGGTTATTGTGGTTGTTGGTGTGGTAGTTGTGTTGTTGGTGGTTGTTGTTGTGGTTGTTGGTGGTTGTTGTTGTGGTTGTTGGTGGTTGTTGTGGTGGTTGTAGGTGGTAGTTGTGGTTGGTGGTGGAATTTGTGGTTGTAGGTGGTAGTTGTGGTTGTTGGTGGTAGTTGTGGTAGGTGATAGTTGTGGTTGTTGGTGGTGGTAGTTGTGGTTGTTGGTGGTAGTTGTGGTTGGTGGTAGTTGTGGTTGGTGGTGATGGTAGTTGTGGTTGGTGGTGGTGGTAGTTGTGGTTGTTGGTGGTGGTAGTTGTGGTTGGTGGTAGTTGTGGTTGGTGGTGGTGGTAGTTGTGGTTGTTGGTGGTAGTTGTGGTTGTTGTTGGTGGTAGTTGTGGTTGATGGTAGTTGTGGTTGTTGGTGGTGGTAGTTGTGGTTGGTGGTGGTAGTTGTGGTTGGTGGTGGTAGTTGTGGTTGGTGGTGGTAGTTGGGGAACAATTATAGTAATCTGGAACACTTTGGAACATTATTATCACAGGAAAGCGCTAAATCAGTATGGGTGGTACAACTGGGAATTGCAAGGCAATGAAGTTTGATCCAAGGAAGAGGAAGGTAGTTCCTGTCCCTTGGATGAAGAGCTGTAGAGGTGGGTGGCTGGTATGGTTGTTTCTCCTGTGATGGTGAAGGAGAGTTTCAACTCTATGGTTGAAATTGATGGGGTGAGAGGTGGGCTTGTGATGGATGGCACGCCCACGCCCATGGCTGGGTTATACCCACGCCCATGTTCTCTCGTAATTTAATGGTGTTTGGTCCAGGACCAGGCTTGTCTGGTGTTTGTCTGGTCCTGGACCAGGCTTGTCTGGTGTTTGGTTCTGGACCAGGCTTGTCTGGTGTTTGGTTCTGGACCAGGCTTGTCTGGTGTTTGTCTGGTCCTGGACCAGGCTTGTCTGGTGTTTGGTTCTGGACCAGGCTTGTCTGGTGTTTGGTTCTGGACCAGGCTTGTCTGGTCCTGGACCAGGCTTGTCTGGTCCTGGACCAGGCTTGTTTGGTCCTGGACCAGGCTTGTTTGGTCCTGGACCAGGCTTGTCTGGTCCTGGACCAGACTCGTCTGGTGTTTGTCTGGTTCTGGACCAGGCTTGTCTGGTGTTTGGTCCTGGATCAGGCTTGTCTGGTGTTTGTTTGGTCCTGGATCAGGCTTGTCTGGTGTTTGTTTGGTCCTGGACCAGGCTTGTCTGGTGTTTGGTCCTGGATCAGGCTTGTCTGGTGTTTGTTTGGTCCTGGATCAGGCTTGTCTGGTGTTTGCCTGGTCCTGGACCAGGCTTGTCTGGTGTTTGGTCCTGGATCAGGCTTGTCTGGTGTTTGTTTGGTCCTGGATCAGGCTTGTCTGGTGTTTGTCTGGTCCTGGACCAGGCTTGTCTGTGTTTGTCTGGTCCTGGACCAGGCTTATCTGAGTGTTTGTCTGGTCCTGGACCAGGCTTGTTGTGTTTGTCTGGTCCTGGACCAGGCTTGTCTGGTGTCTGTCTGGTCCTGGACCAGCTTGTCTGGTGTTTGTCTGGTCCTGGACCAGGCTATCTGTTCTGGTGTTTGTCTGGTCCTGGACCAGCTTCTGTGTTTGTCTGTCCTGGACCAGCTTGTCTGGTGTTTTGGTCCTGGACCAGACTGTCTGGAGTTGTCTGGTCCTGGACCAGACTCGTCTGGTGTTTGGTCCTGGACCAGACTCGTCTGGTGTTTGGTCCTGGACCAGACTCGTCTGGTGTTTGGTCCTGGACCAGACTCGTCTGGTGTTTGGTCCTGGACCAGACTCGTCTGGTGTTTGGTCCTGGACCGACTCGTCTGGTGTTGTCTGGTCCTGGACCAGAGCTCTGTCTGGTGTTTGTCTGGTCCTGGACCAGGCTTGTCTGTGTTTGTCTGGTCCTGGACCAGGCTTGTCTGTGTTTGTCTGGTCCTGGACCAGGCTTGTCTGGTGTTTGTCTGGTCCTGGACCAGGCTTGTCTGGTGTTCTGGTCCTGGACCAGGCTTGTCTGGTGTTTGCTGGTCCTGGACCAGGCTTGTCTGGTGTTTGTCTGGTCCTGGACCAGGCTTGTCTGGTGTTTTGGTCCTGGACCAGGCTTGTCTGGTGTTTCTGGTCCTGGACCAGGCTTGTCTGGTTTTCTGGTCCTGGACCAGGCTTGTCTGGTGTTTCTGGTCCTGGACCAGGCTTGTCTGGTGTTGTCTGGTCCTGGACCAGCTTGTCTGGTGTTTCTGGTCCTGGACCAGGCTTGTCTGGTGTTGTCTGGTCCTGGACCAGGCTTGTCTGGTGTTTGTCTGGACGTCTTTTTTGCCTGGACCAGGCTTGTCTGGTGTTCTGGTCCTGGACCAGGCTTGTCTGGTGTTTGTTGGTCCTGGACCAGGCTTGTCTGTGTTGTCTGGTCCTGGACCAGGCTTGTCTGTGTTTGTCTGGTCCTGGACCAGGCTTGTCTGGTGTTTGTCTGGTCCTGGACCAGGCTTGTCTGGTGTTTGGTCCTGGACTCGGTGTTTGTCTGGTCCTGGACCAGGCTTGTCTGGTGTTTGTTGGTCCTGGATCAGGCTTGTCTGGTGTTTGTCTGGTCCTGGACCAGGCTTGTCTGGTGTTTGTGTCCTGGACCAGGCTTGTCTGGTGTTTGTCTGGTCCTGGACCAGGCTTGTCTGTGTTTGTCTGGTCCTGGACCAGGCTTGTCTGTGTTTGCTGGTCCTGGACCAGGCTTGTCTGAGTGTTTGTCTGGTCCTGGACCAGGCTTGTTGGTGTTTGTCTGGTCCTGGACCAGACTGTCTGGTGTTTGTCTGTCTGGACCAGGTTCTGGTGTTTGGTCCTGGACCAGACTCGTCTGGTGTTTGTCTGGTCCTGGACCAGGCTTGTCTGGTGTTTGTCTGGTCCTGGACCAGGCTTGTCTGGTGTTTGTCTGGTCCTGGACCAGGCTTGTCTGGTGTTTGTCTGGTCCTGGACCAGGCTTGTCTGGTGTTTCTGGTCCTGGACCAGGCTTGTCTGGTGTTTCTGGTCCTGGACCAGGCTTGTCTGGTGTTTCTGGTCCTGGACCAGGCTTGTCTGGTGTTTCTGGTCCTGGACCAGGCTTGTCTGGTGTTTCTGGTCCTGGACCAGGCTTGTCTGGTGTTTCTGGTCCTGGACCAGGCTTGTCTGGTGTTTGGTCCTGGACCAGGCTTGTCTGGTGTTTCTGGTCCTGGACCAGGCTTGTCTGCTTTTTGTCTGGTCCTGGACCAGGCTTGTCTGCTGTTTGTCTGGTCCTGGACCAGGCTTGTCTGTGTTTGTCTGGTCCTGACCAGGCTTGTCTGTGTTTGTCTGGTCCTGGACCAGGCTTGTCTGGTCCTGGACCAGGCTTGTCTGGTGTTTGTCTGGTCCTGGACCAGACTTGTCTGGGGTTTGTCTGGCCCTGGACCAGGCTTGTCTGGTGTTTGTCTGGCCCTGGACCAGGCTTGTCTGGTGTTTGTCTGGTCCTGGACCAGGCTTGTCTGGTGTTTGTCTGGTCCTGGACCAGGCTTGTCTGGTGTTTGTCTGGTCCTGGACCAGGCTTGTCTGGTGTTTGTCTGGTCCTGGACCAGGCTTGTCTGGTGTTTGTCTGGTCCTGGACCAGGCTTGTCTGGTGTTTGTCTGGTCCTGGACCAGGCTTGTCTGGTGTTTGTTTGGTCCTGGACCAGGCTTGTCTGGTGTTTGTCTGGTCCTGGACCAGGCTTGTCTGGTGTTTGTCTGGTCCTGGACCAGGCTTGTCTGGTGTTTGTCTGGTCCTGGACCAGGCTTGTCTGGTGTTTGTCTGGTCCTGGACCAGGCTTGTCTGGTGTTTGTCTGGTCCTGGACCAGGCTTGTCTGGTGTTTGGTCCTGGATCAGGCTTGTCTGGTGTTTGTCTGGTCCTGGACCAGGCTTGTCTGGTGTTTCTGGTCCTGGACCAGGCTTGTCTGGTGTTTCTGGTCCTGGACCAGGCTTGTCTGGTGTTTCTGGTCCTGGACCAGGCTTGTTTATTATCAGTCTTCTCGGAAGATCCAAACAAAAGTTTCATCTTTTTTTAGCTACTGATTAAGGGAAGCAGAAGGTTCTCTCCCCACCACTACTGTGTCAAGGATAGTAATGCAGAAGGTTCTCTCCCCACCACTACTGTGTCAAGGATAGTAATGCAGAAGGTTCTCTCCACCACTACGCAGGATAGTATGCGAAAGTCTCCACCACTGTGTCAAGGATAGTAATGCAGAAGGTCCTCTCCCCACCACTACTGTGTCAAGGATAGTAATGCAGAAGGTTCTCTCCCCACCACTACTGTGTCAAGGATAGTAATGCAGAAGGTTCTCTCCCCACCACTACTGTGTCAAGGATAGTAATGCAGAAGGTCCTCTCCCCACCACTACTGTGTCAAGGATAGTAATGCAGAAGGTTCTCTCCCCACCACTACTGTGTCAAGGATAGTAATGCAGAAGGTCCTCTCCCCACCACTACTGTGTCAAGGATAGTAATGCAGAAGGTCCTCTCCCCACCACTACTGTGTCAAGGATAGTAATGCAGAAGGTTCTCTCACCACCACTACTGTGTCAAGGATAGTAATGGACTCTGGTTAAAATACCATAAAGTCTCATTAAGAGTAATAACACTGCTGCCATATTATTATCCATGGATATATAGATTATCTCCCATATCACTGCTGGATTACCCGGATTAATCCCTGGATTATAAGCGGATCATAGAGACCACATATATTAGGGGATATAATTGAATATTATCCCTGTGTGTGATAATTCAAGATGGGGGCGCTGACCCCTGTAACCCTGCTTCAGTGGTTGACAGGGGCTCTGACCCCCCTGTAACCTTGCTTCAGTGGTTGACAGGGGCTCTGACCCCCCTTAACCTTGCTTCAGTGGTTGACAGGGGCTCTGACCCCCTGTAACCTTGCTTCAGTGGTTGACGTGGGCTCTGATTCCCCCTGTAACCTTGCTTCAGTGGTTGACAGGGGCTCTGACCCCCCTGTAACCTTGCTTCAGTGGTTGACGGGGGCTCTGACCCCCCTGTAACCTTGCTTCAGTGGTTGACGGGGGCTCTGACCCCCCTGTAACCTTGCTTCAGTGGTTGACGGGGCTCTGACCCCCCTGTAACCTTGCTTCAGTGGTTGACGGGGACGTTTTGTGGTGAGAGTAGTTGGGCCAGCACCAACAGTTTGGTTGATCAGTCAACAGGACAGTTTGTAAGAGTAACAGAGAGAGAGGTGGACATACCAGGGGTCAGCGCCCCCGCGGCCCGGTCCAGGGGTCAGCGCCCCCGCGGCCCGTTCCAGGGGTCAGCGCCCCCGCGGCCCTGTCAAGGGGTCAGCGCCCCTGCGGCCCGGTCCAGGGGTCAGCGCCCCCCGGCACGGTCCAGGGGTCAGCGCCCCCCGGCACGGTCCAGGGGTCAGCGCCCCCCGGCACGGTCCAGGGGTCAGCGCCCCCCGGCACGGTCCAGGGGTCAGCGCCCCCCGGCACGGTCCAGGGGTCAGAGCCCCCCGGCACGGTTCAGGGATCAGCGCCCCGGCACGGTCCAGGGTCAGCGCCCCGGCACGGTCCAGGGGTCAGCGACCCCGCGGCCCGGTCCAGGGGTCAGCGCCCCCCGGCACGGTCCAGGGGTCAGCGCTCCCGTGGCCCGGTCCAGAACCAGTTCTTGATAATTCGGTGTATCTCCCAGTGTATATACACTGGGAGATAGACCTCCCAGTGTTGATACACTGGAGATAAACCTCCCAGTGTATACACTGGGAGGTGTATCTCCAGTGTATACACACTGGGAGGTGTATCTCCAGTGTATACACACTGGGAGGTGTATCTTCCAGTGTATACACTGGGAGATACACCTCCCTGTATGTATACACTGGGAGATACACTTCCCAGTGTATATACACTGGGAGATACACCTCCCAGTGTGTATACACTGGGAGATACACCTCCCAGTGTATATACACTGTCCTGTTGAGGTGTAGTAACGACATACGAGGCAGTTGTGTCATGACACTTTATTATGTACCTTAATGGCCCTTGTGGTAAGGGTTATAAGCAGTGTTCAGCATTAAGGGATACCACAATGGCTCGTATACCATCTTTACTGCGTGTTGCTCCCTGGTATACTGAAGTGGTATATCAAGGATGTGTACTGAGGTGGTATACCGGGGATGAGTGCTGGTGTTGTATACGCAGCAGGTATATTGATGAGGTATATTTAGGCATACTGTGGATGTAAACTGAGGTATACTGAGGGGTATACTGGACGTGTGTGTGTGTTGCAGTTGTTGGTGTATACTGTAGGATAGACTACCATCCAAGACCATGTCATAGTGGTCCAGTAGTTGAGAGAGGCAGGAGTGACCATCCAAGACCATGTCATAGTGGTCCAGTAGTTGTGAGAGGCAGGAGTGACCATCCAAGACCATGTCATAGTGGTACAGTAGTTGTGAGAGGCAGGAGTGACCATCCAGGATCATGTCATAGTGGTCCAGTAGTTGAGAGAGGCAGGAGTGACCATCCAAGACCATGTCATAGTGGTCCAGTAGTTGTGAGAGGCAGGAGTGACCATCCAAGACCATGTCATAGTGATCCAGTAGTTGTGAGAGGCAGGAGTGACCATCCAGGATCATGTCATAGTGGTCCAGTAGTTGTGAGAGGCAGGAGTGACCATCCAAGACCATGTCATAGTGGTCCAGTAGTTGTGAGAGGCAGGAGTGACCATCCAAGACCATGTCATAGTGGTCCAGTAGTTGTGAGAGGCAGGAGTGACCATCCAAGACCATGTCATAGTGGTCCAGTAGTTGTGAGAGGCAGGAGTGACCATCCAAGACCATGTCATAGTGGTCCAGTAGTTGTGAGAGGCAGGAGTGACCATCCAAGACCATGTCATAGTGGTCCAGTAGTTGTGAGAGGCAGGAGTGACTTGCTCTAAACCCATGCTGGCATGAGGTGTACATTTCTTAGAAATTCAAGTGTTACTGACCTTGCTTCTTAAGACCCTTTCAAAGATTTTATAATGTGGGTCGTTAAATGCTTTTCGGTCGCCTTAATGGAGTGGAACTGAAAAAATTGGACACATAAGCAACACTTGGGTATCCTTAATGAGGAAACGTTTGGTCAGACAGTGGCTTCATCAGTCCAGTACAAAGAATAATGGTGACGGTTAGAAGGAGTTTGACGTAATCAGTCCCTTAATTGTGTTGGAGAGGTCTGAGCTTTGCGCAGACGTCTCCAACACAATTGTCTGCAAAGATTTGTTAAGTTATACCATGAATTAAGTAAACATCCTGGACTTCACCTTACGAAAGCAAAGCAAATGCAATAGTAATTATGGACAAGGTAGAGTATAGCGGAAATATAAACATGATATTAGAAGACAGGGAAATTGAAGCTCTTAAATGAGTGTGGGATGACTCCTGTGTCAAGACTTGTAAATAACATGTAGAGACCTTGTTCAACCTGAAACATAGAGAAATCCCTTCTGAGTGCAACATACAGGGTTATAAACTATTCCACACTGATAGGGTCAACATGAAGGGTGGTGGAGTGGCGATGTATGTCAGAGATAATTTAAATTGTTGTGTTAGACAAGATATAAGATTAGAAACATCGGACACAGAATCTGTTTGGCTACAGTTTCTCGATGGTCGTGAAAAAATAATTTTAGGTTTGATTTATAGGCCCCCAAGCCTGGATAGGGAGCGCAGTAAGCTGCTATGAGACGAAATTCATAAGGCGTCTAGATATGAAAATGTTGTGTTAATGTGAGATTTTAACTTTAGACAAATTGATTGGAACAATGTGAGAGGTATTCTTGAGTCTAGTGACTTTCTTGATACGGTTCAGGATTGTTTTTTAAAACAGTTTGTGACAACCAACTAGAGGTAGCAACTTGCTTGACTTAGTTCTTGCCAACAAAGAATCACTAATTAATAATCTTGAGGTTAATGAAGAGCTTGGGAAAAGCGATCACAAATCACTTAGTTTCAATATATCATGGAATTACCCAGGTAACTGCAATCAAGTCCCTGTTCCAGACTTTCGCTTAGCCGACTTCATGGGGCTGAGAAATTACCTAGGTGGGCTAAATTGGGATGACCTAACTATGGATCAGGTAGGTGGTGTTGGTTGCCAATATGACGTTTTCCTGAGCGTAGTTCTAGCTGCCCAGACAAATTTTGTTCCGAGTAGGTAAATTAGATCTAACAAAAATGATCCTAAATGGATGAACAATAGATTAAAACATCTCATTGGTCAAAAGAGAGGCATATATAGGCGTATCAAAAGAGGGGATGGACAGATAAGAAATCAATATTTTCAATTAAAGAGAGAAAAAAAAGGAATAAGAAAAGCAAAAAGGGATTATGAGGCTAAGGTCGCAAGGGATTCGAAGACTAACCCAAAAGGGTTCTTTCAGGTATACAGAAGTAAGATTAGGGACAAGATAGGTCCACTTAAGAGTAACTCAGGTCAGATCACTGACAGTGATAAGGATGTGTGAAATTTTCAATACTTCCTTCCTCTCAGTTTTTACTCAGGAAGATACTAGAGAAATTCCAGAAATAATAAATTACAGTGGACCCCCGCCTAACGAGCAAAATTCATTCCAGAAGCCTGCTCAAGTGCCATTACCGAACGAATTTACTCCTTTAAGAAATAATGTCACGTAGGTTAGTCTATTTCAGACCCCCAAAAATACACTTCCACAAGCACTTACAATATTATACTTACATAATTGTACGATTTCCGGGGTGCTCGTTAGGCGGGGGTCCACTGTATGTAGAACAGGAAGATAATAGATTATGCTCGATTGGGGTAACTAGTGACATGACCTTCAGACAAATAGAGAAATTAAAACCTAACAAATCCCCAGGCCCTGATGAACTGTATGCAAGAGTTTTAAAGGAATGTGAAGAGGAATTTAGCAAACCTTTTGCAAATCTTTTCAATATATCACTACAAACTGGCATATGCCAGACAAGTGGAAAAGGGCAAATGTAATACCTATTTACAAGGCAGGTGACAGGTCCTTAGCTTCGAACTATAGACCAATAAGCCTTACCTCCATAGTTGGCAAATTTATGGAATCAATAATTGCCGAGGCAATTCGTAGCCATCTTGAAAAGCATAAATTGATTAATGAATCTCAACACGGTTTTACAAAAGGGCGTTCCTGTCTTACGAATTTACTAACTTTTTTCACTAAGGTGTTTGAGGAGGTAGATCATGGTAATGAATATGATATTGTGTATATGGACTTCAGTAAGGCTTTTGATAGAGTCCCACATCAGAGGCTACTGAGGAAACTTAAGGCACACGGAATAGGAGGAGAAATTTTTTCCTGGGTAGAGGCATGGTTGACAAAATAGGCAGCAGAGAGTTTGCATAAATGGGGAGAAATCAGAATGGGGGCACGTCTCAAGCGGTGTCCCACAGGGGTCAGTTTTGGGCGCCTTTTTGTTCACAATTTACGTAAACGACATAGATGAGGGAATAAATAGCAACATAAGCAAATTTGCTGATGACACCAAAATAGGTCGTCCAATGTATTCTAATGAGGACAGAGCACTCCAGGATGATTTGAATAGACTGATGCAGTGGTCGGAGAAGTGGCAGATGCAGTTTAATGTAGACAAATGCAAAGTTCTAAATGTTGGGCAGGACAATAACCATGCCACATATAAACTGAATAATGTAGATCTTAATACTTGTGATTGCGAGAAGGATTTAGGAGTTCTGGTTAGTAGTAATCTGAAACCAAGACAACAGTGCATAAGTGTTCGCAATAAAGCAAACAGAATCCTTGGCTTCATATCAAGAAGCATAAATAATAGGAGTCCTCAGGTTGTTCTTCAACTCTATATATCTTTGGTTAGGTCTCATTTAGATTATGCTGCACAGTTTTGGTCACTGTATTACAGAATGGATATAAATGCTCTGGAAAACATACAAAGGAGGATGACAAAGTTGATCCCATGTATCAGAAATCTTCCCTATGAGAATAATAGACTGAGGGCCCTGAATCTGCACTCTCTAGAAAGGCGTAGAATTAGGGGGGATATGATTGAGGTGTATAAATGGAAAACAGGAATAAATAAAGGGGATGTAAATAGCGTGCTGAAAATATCCAGCCAAGACAGGACTCGCAGCAATGGTTTCAAGTTGGAAAAGTTCAGATTCAGGAAGGATATAGGAAAGCACTGGTTTGGTAACAGAGTTGTGGATGAGTGGAACAAACTCCTGAGTACCGTCATAGGGCCTGGGACGTTGTGTAGTTTTAAAAATAGGCTAGATAAATACATGAGTGGGTGTGGGTGGGTGTGAGTTGGACCTGACTAGCTTGTGCTACTAGGTCAGATGCCGTGCTCCTTAAGTGGAAGTGACCTGACTACCTGGAGTTTACCTGGAGAGGGTTAACTCCAGGTGGTCAGGTCTAAGCCAGGGAGTGATGGACCTGCCTCGCATGGGTCAGTAGGCCTGGTGCAGTGTTCCTTTTTTCTTATGTTCTTAAGGCAGATGGTAGTGGCTTCGTGGCGATGTTGATAAACATAGTTCCTTGAGTGTGGACCTGGGCAGTGCATGGCATGCTGGGTACAAAATGTGGAAAGATTTTTGTCTGGTCACAGACCGGGCCGCGGGGGCGTTGACCCCCGAAACCCTCTCCAGGTATACGAGCTGTAGGAGATGGTATGATGTGGTCCAGGAGGATAGCTGTCTGTATTGTCGAGTATAGCGGGAGTGTATGGTTATACACACACCTTTGTAAGTCGTTGCTACACCTCTTTGGCACACCTGTGTACTTCTCCCTAGGAGTGAGAGAGAGAATCTTATCAAAGTAAACTTGTAAACTTAAGCTTATCAAGGTAAACTTGATAAGCTTAAGTCTACATGGAAGTTTAAAGTTTACTTGTTGACGGTATCTGGGAGGTCAGAGCCTCCGAGGCCCACTCCCAGTCCTGTCCCCCTGGTGGCTGGTCTGGTCCACCAGGCTGCTGCTGCTGTTGCTACAGCAGGTCTGCTGGCCCATGGTAGGCAGGTCCAAGTCACCTACTGGCCTATGCTAGGCAGGTCCAAGTCACCTACTGGCCTATGCTAGGCAGGTCCAAGTCACCTACTGGCCTATGCTAGGCAGGTCCAAGTCACCTACTGGCCTATGCTAGGCAGGTCCAAGTCACCTACTGGCCTATGCTAGGCAGGTCCAAGTCACCTACTGGCCTATGCTAGGCAGGTCCAACTCACACCCACACCACACCCACCCACACTCCACACCCCACACACACACCCCCACCACACCCACCCCACACACACCACCCCCACACACCACCCCCACACACCCCTCACACCACCACACACCACTCACACCCACTCACAACCACCCACACACCCACCAACACACCCACTCACACCCACTCACACCCCACACCCACAAGGTCGCGTATTGGTCACCTTTAAGGTAATTTACATAATTTATTCCTGAGGGTGAAGGGGTGAACACACTCACCCCAGGGACACACCTTTCTTCCCCCTCTGTTTATTCTGTTTTTTTATTGTGTTTTGTGTGCTTGCCTTGGTGTACGTCCGGGGGGTCGAGTCTCCTCCTCCCTTGGTCTCGTCTCTTAACCTTTAAATAATTTACTCTCGTCCCTTGCTTCCTTATTTGTAGAGGTAAGTGCTCTCTCTCTCTCTCTTTCTTTTCTCACTCTCTATCTCTTTTTTTCTATATTTTTCTCTCACTTTCTCAGTATTTTTTACATCGTAATCATGTCTCCTCTGGTCCTATGCTCTAGTGTCGTCAGGTTTAGTTCCTCTCTTCATAGGTCATATTCCTCATCCCTGGGACTAGTTTCGTTGCAAACCTTTGCACTTTTTTTCAGTTTCTTTACATACATAACCAGATGTGGGTTCCATACTGGTGCTGCGTACTCCAAGATGGACCTGACGTGTGTCGTGTATAAGGTCGTGAATGTCTCCTTGTTGATGTTCCTCAAAGATTTCTCAATCTGGTGTTTGGTGCATCAGTTACTGGGTTGATGTGTGTCTCAGGTGAGATGCTGGCAACTATGCTCACCCCGAGGCCCTTCTCCCGGCGTTGCACACTGTCTTCTGCGATCTTTGCTCTTCACGAATTTTAAAAACTCTGCATTTGCAGGGATTAAACTCCAGCAGCCACTTGTCAGACCAAACTTACAGCCTGTCCGGATCATTTGAAGGCTTTCCTGGTCCCCACCCGTATTGTATTCTCCTTATTTTCACGTCTCCTAGCAGGGATACCTCTGCCTCTATCCCTTCCATTACAAGAAATACACTACCAGTCCTAGTACTGATCCTTGCGGAATCCCACTCGTCACACGCGCCTATTATGACGCCACAGACAATCACTCGTTTCCTTCCTGTCAGGTATACCTCGAACAGGGACCCCTGCTGTCCCTGTTCACCTAGCAGTAAGTAGGTACCTGGGTGTTTGTCACCTTACACTTGCTGTTAGTTGACTGGCGTGGGTGGCATCCTGGGGATAAAATTAACCTAATTTGCCAGAAATGCTCTGCATAACCAGGAGCTTTCCATATAGTATGTCATTGATGTCAACTATGGTCTGTATAAGATATTATTTTATATATGTCAGTGTCTCTGGTGTGTAGTTTAACGCTGGCTATCTGTCCGCCTTTCTTAACTATTATACTACGTTTGCTGTCTTCTACACCTGTGGCAGTTGCCTTGCGTCGAGTGACTTAGTGAGGATTGTTGTTAGTGGTACACACACTGCTTCTACTCCCTCTCCCAGGACCCACTGACAGATATCTAGTTCCACCACCATGGAGGTCTCTGTCTCACACTGTAGTTGCCACACCTCTCCTGTTTGTGTGTGTGTGTTGTATCCAGCTCATGTTGGTGCACTCTATATCACTCTGGCTCTCTCATATCATTCCTAGTTCCTCTCTGAATACGTGACATTATTGGATTATTCTTAGTAATTTACACTGTGTATTGTAATTGTATAGGTATGTACTCGCGAGTCTGGTCCCAGAGCTACACACTGACATAACATACTGGAGTGAGAGATATGGGAGGATTTGTAAAATAAAGGCAGTGTAAAGTAGGGGTGCGGTGGGCACAATAAGAGAACATTGTATCAACATCCCTCTTCTTACTCATGCTGTCGTTTCTACCTCTTCTAGTCCTTTCCTTGTTTTCCTTTGTGTGTGCTCACCTGTATGTGGTTGCAGGGGTTAAGTCACAGCTCCTGTGTGTGTGTGATTCATTTCCCTATGCGAATAAAGTCTTCCCAAGGGAGATCACTTTCTGGCTCGTCCCCAGCCCTTGTTGATCTTCCCATCTTTGTTTACATTGTGCCCCTCCTGTATTTTGTGTCAAGATTTTTTGTTGAACATTGCTCTCTCTCTCTCTCTCTCTCTCTCTCTCTCTCTCTCTCTCTCTCTTCTCTCTCTCTCTCTTCTCTCTCTCTCTCTCTCTCTGTCTTCCTTGTGTCTTATTCATCATCGACTTTTTATATATATTATATATATATATATATATATATATATATATATATATATATATATATATATATTGTTGAACGTTTCGTGGCTCCGGGTGACAGATTTCATTTAGTCATTTATAAACACCATCCTGTGTGATGGAATATGACTGGGAAACATAGCTAGCTTTTGTTCCCACAATGTAACTATCATACAGAATAGTGTAGCAAAACTACTGGTGTTCCAACAATGTAACTATCATACAGAATAGTGTAGCAACACTACTGGTGTTCCCACAATGTAACTATCATACAGAATAGTGTAGCAACACTACTGGAGTTCCCACAATGTAACTATCATACAGAATAGTGTAGCAACACTACTGGTGTTCCCACAATGTAACTATCATACAGAATAGTGTAGCAACACTACTGGTGTTCCCACAATGTAACTATTATACAGAATAGTATAGCAACACTACTGGTGTTCCCACAATGTAACTGATATAAAATAGTGTAGCAACACTGCTGGTGTTCCCACAATGTAACTATCATATAGAATAGTGTAGCAGCACACTGCTGGTGTTCCCACAATGTAACTATCATACAGAATAGTGTAGCAACACTGCTGGTGTTCCCACAATGTAACTATCATACAGAATAGTGTAGCAACACTGCTGGTGTTTCCACAATGTAACTATCATACAGAATAGTGTAGCAACACTGCTGGTGTTCCCACAATGTAACTATCATACAGAATAGTGTAGCAACACTGCTGGTGTTTCCACAATGTAACTATCATACAGAATAGTGTAGCAACACACTGCTGGTGTTCCCACAATGTAACTATCATACAGAATAGTGTAGCAACACTGCTGGTGTTCCCACAATGTAACTATCATACAGAATAGTGTAGTAACACTGCTGGTGTTCCCACAATGTAACTATCATATAGAATAGTGTAGCAACACTGCTGGTGTTCCTACAATGTAACTATCATATAGAATAGTGTAGCAACACTGCTGGTGTTCCCACAATGTAACTATCATACAGAATAGTGTAGCAACACTGCTGGTGTTCCCACAATGTAACTATCATACAGAATAGTGTAGCAACACTGCTGGTGTTCCTATAATGTAACTATCATATAGAATAGTGTAGCAACACTGCTGGTGTTCCCACAATGTAACTATCATATAGAATAGTGTAGCAACACTGCTGGTGTTCCCACAATGTAACTATCATATAGAATAGTGTAGCAACACACTGTTGGTGTTCCCACAATGTAACTATCATATAGAATAGTGTAGCAACACTGTTGGTGTTCCCACAATGTAACTATCATATAGAATAGTGTAGCAACACTGCTGGTGTTCCCACACTGTAACTATCATACAGAATAGTGTAGCAACACTGCTGGTGTTCCCACAATGTAACTATCATACAGAATAGTGTAGCAACACTACTGGTGTTCCCACACTGTAACTATCATACAGAATAGTGTATCATTCTACTTACATTGCTGGCACCTGGTGTTGTTACTGATGTTACTGCTAATGTAACTGCTGTTTCTGTTACTGCTCCTTCTGTTGTTATTGCTTCTGTTGTTTCTGCTTCTGTTGTTTCTGGTGTCCACAGAAGTAATAATGGCACATTCCCAGCGCCACATACCTGAGGTGCGACGCTAAAATGTCAAAAAATCGACGTTTGTCGACTCAAGTTACGACACACTCGACCTCGACACATCGAGCCCCATCCACGTCAACTTTATATTCTCTTGGGGGATTACGGTCGTAGTTTGGGGGTTTCCGGTCGATTGAAGGGGAATACGGTCGTAGTTTGGGGGTGTCCGGTCGATTGAAGGGATTGCGGTCGTAGTTTTGGGAGTTTCCGGTCGATTGAAGAGGATTACGGTCGTAGTTTTGGGAGTTTCCGGTCGATTGAAGAGGAATACGGTCATAGTTTTGGGAGTTTCCGGTCGACTGAAGGGATTACGGTCGTAGTTTTGGGAGTTTCCGGTCGATTGAAGGGATTACGGACGTAGTTTTGGGAGTTTCCGTCGATTGAAGGGAATTTCGGTCATAGTTTTGGGAGTTTCCGGTCGATGAAGGGATTACGGACGTAGTTTTGGTGTTGTTGCGGTCAGTTGAAGAGGATTACGGTCGTAGTTTTGGGAGTTTCCGGTCAGTTTAAGAGGATTACGGTCGTAGTTTTGGGAGTTTCCGGTCGATTGAAGGGGTACGGTCGAGTTTGGAGTTCCCGGTCGATGAAGATTGTCGTAGTTTTGGGAGTTTCCGGTCGATTGAAGAGGATTACGGTCGTAGTTTTGGGAGTTTCCGGTCGAGTGAAGAGGATTACGGTCGTAGTTTTGGGAGTTTCCGGTCGACTGAAGGGATTACGGTCGTAGTTTTGGGAGTTTCCGGTCAATTGAAGAGGATTACGGTCGTAGTTTTGGGAGTTTCCGGTCAATTGAAGAGGATTACGGTCGTAGTTTTGGGAGTTTCCGGTCGACTGAAGGGATTACGGTCGTAGTTTTGGGAGTTTCCGGTCGACTGAAGGGATTACGGTCGTAGTTTTGGGAGTTTCCGGTCGATTGAAGGGATTACGGTCGTAGTTTTGGGAGTTTCCGGTCGACTGAAGGGATTACGGTCGTAGTTTTGGGAGTTTCCTGTCGACTGAAGGGATTACGGTCGTAGTTTTGGGAGTTTCCGGTCGACTGAAGGGATTACGGTCGTAGTTTTGGGAGTTTCCGGTCGACTGAAGGGATTACGGTCGTAGTTTTGGGAGTTTCCGGTCAATTGAAGAGGATTACGGTCGTAGTTTTGGGAGTTTCCGGTCAATTGAAGAGGATTACGGTCGTAGTTTTGGGAGTTTCCGGTCGACTGAAGGGATTACGGTCGTAGTTTTGGGAGTTTCCGGTCAATTGAAGAGGATTACGGTCGTAGTTTTGGGAGTTTCCGGTCAATTGAAGAGGATTACGGTCGTAGTTTTGGGAGTTTCCGGTCGATTGAAGAGGATTACGGTCGTAGTTTTGGGAGTTTCCGGTCAATTGAAGAGGATTACGGTCGTAGTTTTGGGAGTTTCCGGTCGAGTGAACAAGGTAGTTTAGTCGCTTTTCGAGACTGTCTATGCGTTGCTACTGTTGTTGTTGCTGTTGCTACTGTTGTTGTTGCTACTGTTGTTGCTGTTGCTACTGTTGTTGTTACTGTTGCTACTGTTGTTCCAACTGTCGTTGCAATTGTTGCTGCTGGTTTTGTTACTGTTGCAACTGTTGCTGCTGCTGTTGTTGCTACTGTTGCTGTTGCTTCTGTTGCAACTGTTGTTGCTGCTGCTGTTGCTATTGTTGCTGCTGCTGTTGCTGCTGCTACTGTTGTTGCTGTCTACTACTGCTACTGCTGCTACTGTTGCTGCTGCTGCTGCTGCTGCTGTTGTTGCTGCTACCACTACTACTGCTACTGCTGCTACTGTTGCTGCTACTGCTGCTGCTGCTGCTGCTGCTGTTGTTGCTGCTACTGTTGTTGCTGCTGCTGCTGTTGTTGCTGCTGCTGCTGCTGCTGCTGCTGTTGCTGCTGCTACTGTTGCTGCTGCTGCTGCTGCTGCTGCTGTTGTTGATGCTGTTGTTGCTGCTGTTGTTGTTGCTGCTACCACTACTGCTGCTACTGCCGCTGTTGCTGCTACCACTACTGCTGCTACTGCCGCTGTTGCTGCTACCACTACTGCTGCTACTGCCGCTGTTGCTGCTACCACTACTGCTGCTACTGCCGCTGTTGCTGCTACCACTACTGCTGCTACTGCCGCTGTTGCTGCTACCACTACTGCTGCTACTGCCGCTGTTGCTGCTACCACTACTGCTGCTACTGCCGCTGTTGCTGCTACCACTACTGCTGCTACTGCCGCTGGAACTGGAGTTACTGCCACAACAAATTACCGGAAACACTTAACAGGAACAAGAGAAATAACCAAGAATATAAGAGGATAAACCTTGACTCTGAGTTTCTTTCCGCTTCGCTTGAATAAATTTCTATGCGACTTAAAGACGTCCACGAAAATCTGGTTTAGAAGAAATCTGTGTTTTGGGTTTTTCACGTTTAGAAATTCCTCAGCGGTGTTGGTAGAGCAGATTTTTTGACTCAGTCTGAGTGGTTAATGGGGTTTATAGTCTGTCTTCTACACGAGGGTCATTAAGACTGCATGGTTGGTTAATGGGGTTTATAGTGTCTACTACACGAGGGTCATTAAGACTGCATGGTTGGTTAATGGTGTTTAAGTACTATCTACTACACGAGGTCATTAAGCTGCATGGTGGTTAATGGGTTTAAGTACTATCTACTACACGAGGGTCATTAAGACTGCATGGGTGGTTAATGGGGTTTAAGTACTATCTACTACACGAGGGTCATTATGACTGCATGGTTGGTTAATGGGTTTAAGTACTATCTACTACACGAGGGTCATTAAGACTGCATGGTTGGTTAATGGGGTTTAAGTACTATCTACTACACGAGGGTCATTAAGACTGCATGGTTGGTTAATGGTGTTTAAGTACTATCTACTACACGAGGGTCATTAAGACTGCATGGTTGGTTAATGGGGTTTAAGTACTATCTACTACACGAGGGTCATTAAGACTGCATGGTTGGTTAATGGTGTTTACAGTACTGTATCTACTACACGAGGGTCATTATGACTGCATGGTTGGTTAATGGGTTAAGTACTATCTACTACACGAGGGTCATTAAGACTGCATGGTTGGTTAATGGGGTTTAAGTACTATCTACTACACGAGGGTCATTAAGACTGCATGGTTGGTTAATGGGGTTTAAGTACTATCTACTACACGAGGTCATTAATGACTGCATGGTTGGTTAATGGGGTTTAAGTACTATCTACTACACGAGGTCATTAAGACTGCATGGTTGGTTAATGGGGTTTAAGTACTATCTACTACACGATGGTCATTAATGACTGCATGGTTGGTTAATGGTGTTTAAGTACTATCTACTACACGAGGGTCATTAAGACTGCATGGTTGGTTAATGGTGTTTAAGTACTATCTACTACACGAGGGTCATTATGACTGCATGGTTGGTTAATGGGTTTAAGTACTATCTACTACACGATGGTCATTAAGACTGCATGGTTGGTTAATGGGGTTTAAGTACTATCTACTACACGAGGATTATTAAGACTGCATGGTTGGTTAATGGGGTTTAAGTACTATCTACTACACGATGGTCATTAGTACTGCATGGTTGGTTAATGGGGTTTAAGTACTATCTACTACACGAGGGTCATTATGACTGCATGGTTGGTTAATGGTGTTTAAGTACTATCTACTACACGAGGGTCATTATGGCTGCATGGTTGGTTAATGGGGTTTAAGTACTATCTACTACACGATGGTCATTAAGACTGCATGGTTGGTTAATGGGGTTTAAGTACTATCTACTACACGAGGGTCATTAAGACTGCATGGTTGGTTAATGGGGTTCAAGTACTATCTACTACACGATGGTCATTAAGACTGCATGGTTGGTTAATGGGGTTTAAGTACTATCTACTACACGATGGTCATTAATACTGCATGGTTGGTTAATGGGTTTAAGTACTATCACTACACGATGGTCATTAAGACTGCATGGTTGGTTAATGGGGTTTAAGTACTATCTACTACACGAGGGTCATTAAGACTGCATGGTTGGTTAATGGGGTTTAAGTACATCTACTACACGAGGTCATTAAGACTGCATGGTGGTAAGAATACTACAGATGGAAACGAAAGAGTGAAAGAGAACGTAGAGGTAGTAAAAGAACAACAGATAGTGGAAAGCAACAACAGAGAGTGAAAGCAACAACAGAGAGAAAGCAACAAGAGGAGTAGAAAGCAACAACAGAAGTGAGAAAGCAACAACAGAGAGTGAGAAAGCAACAACAGAGAGTGAGAAAGCAACAACAGAGAGTGAGAAAGCAACAACAGAGAGTGAGAAAGCAACAACAGAGAGTGAGAAAGCAACAACAGAGAGTGAGAAAGCAACAACAGAGAGTGAGAAAGCAACAACAGAGAGTGAGAAAGCAACAACAGAGTGAGAAAGCAACAACAGAGAGTGAGAAAGCAACAACAGAGAGTGAGAAAGCAACAACAGAGAGTGAGAAAGCAACAACAGAGAGTGAGAAAGCAACAACAGAGAGTGAGAAAGCAACAACAGAGAGTGAGAAAGCAACAACAGAGAGTGAGAAAGCAACAACAGAGAGTGAGAAAGCAACAACAGAGAGTGAGAAAGCAACAACAGAGAGTGAGAAAGCAACAACAGAGATGAGAAAGCAACAACAGAGAGTGAGAAAGCAACAACAGAGAGTGAGAAAGCAACAACAGAGAGTGAGAAAGCAACAACAGAGAGTGAGAAAGCAACAACAGAGAGTGAGAAAGCAACAACAGAGAGTGAGAAAGCAACAACAGAGAGTGAGAAAGCAACAACAGAGAGTGAGAAAGCAACAACAGAGTGAGAAAGCAACAACAGAGAGTGAGAAAGCAACAACAGAGAGTGAGAAAGCAACAACAGAGAGTGAGAAAGCAACAACAGAGAGTGAGAAAGCAACAACAGAGAGTGAGAAAGCAACAACAGAGAGTGAGAAAGCAACAACAGAGAGTGAGAAAGCAACAACAACAGAGAGTGAGAAAGCAACAACAACAGAGAGTGAGAAAGCAACAACAACAGAGGTGAGAAAGCAACAACAACAGAGTGAGAAAGCAACAACAGAGAGTGAGAAAGCAAAAAACAGAGAGTGAGAAAGCAACAAAAAAGAGAGTGAGAAAGCAACAACAGAGAGTGAGAAAGCAACAACAGAGAGTGAGAAAGCAACAACAGAGAGTGAGAAAGCAACAACAGAGAGTGAGAAAGCAACAACAGAGTGAGAAGCAACAACAGAGAGTGAGAAAGCAACAACAAAGAGAGTGAGAAAAGCAACAACAGAGAGTGAGAAAGCAACAACAACAGAGAGTGAGAAAGCAACAACAACAGAGAGTGAGAAAGCAACAACAACAGAGAGTGAGAAAGCAACAACAACAGAGAGTGAGAAAGCAACAACAACAGAGAGTGAGAAAGCAACAACAACAGAGAGTGAGAAAGCAACAACAACAGAGAGTGAGAAAGCAACAACAACAGAGAGTGAGAAAGCAACAACAACAGAGAGTGAGAAAGCAACAACAACAGAGAGTGAGAAAGCAACAACAACAGAGATTGAGAAGCAACAACAACAGAGAGTGAGAAAGCAACAACAACAGAGAGTGAGAAAGCAACAACAACAGAGAGTGAGAAAGCAACAACAAGAGAGTGAGAAGCACAAACAGAGGAGAAAGCAACAACAGAGAGTGAGAAGCAACAACAACAGAGAGTGAGAAAGCAACAACAGAGAGTGAGAAAGCAACAACAAGAGAGTGAAGCAACAACAGAGTGAAAGCAACAACAGAGAGTGAGAAAGCAACAACAGAGAGTGAGAAAGCAACAACAGAGTGAGAAAGCAACAACAGAGAGTGAGAAAGCAACAACAGAGAGTGAGAAAGCAACAACAGAGAGTGAGAAAGCAACAACAGAGAGTGAGAAAGCAACAACAGAGAGTGAGAAAGCAACAACAGAGAGTGAGAAAGCAACAACAGAGAGTGAGAAAGCAACAACAGAGAGTGAGAAAGCAACAACAGAGAGTGAGAAAGCTACAACAGAGGTGAGAAAGCAACAACAGAGAGTGAGAAAGCAACAACAGAGGGTGAGAAAGCAACAACAGAGAGTGAGAAAGCAACAACAACAGAGAGAAAGCCACGAGAGTGAAAGGGGAAAATGAAAGGGTAAAGAAAGTGAAAGGTGATAAACGAAAGTGAACGACCAGTGAGAAAAAGGGGAAAAATAAAAGTGAATCATGAGAGTGAAAGAAAGCAAGAAAAAAGAAAGGTGTGAAGGGGGCTGGAAGGTGCTTAAGAGAAAGGTGTGAAGGGGGCTGGAAGGTGCTTAAGATAAAGTGGTGAAGGGGGCTGGAAGGTGCTTAAGAGAAAGTGGTGAAGGGGGATGGAAGTTCAATAAGCACTCAGGAGGTAAATAAACAATAAGCATGAAAAAAAAGAGGAACTATTGAATAGTCTACCCGGTATATATAGAACATGGGAAGATAGGAAAGGAGTAAAGTCTAACACACACAATGACCACTCTACAACAATTGACCCTAAAATAATCAGTCATCCACTGGAAAAAACACAGGAGACAAAAACATTAGCTAACTCAGCCCCCAGCCCCCAGCCCCAGTACTGACCCAGACCCAGCCCCCAGATATAGTGAACATCCAGATTTGGTTAAGGACGCCACCACAGCCATAGCCTCTAGTACAGATTTAGTAGGGGAGTCCTCTTCCAGGGAAAACGTTGGCCCCATGTCATCAAAGGAGGAAAGCGCTGATAATGAGGAAAACCAAGGAGTGGAAAGAGAGGAAGAAAACGCAGATAATTCGGTAGATCTTTGGGAAGACAAAATCAGTAAATATAGGCAGCCAAAACATATGCAGATTCTATGCAAAAGGTATGTGCCTATATGGCAGAGCTTGCTGGAATAAACACACCAGAAAATGTGCCAACATGTTAAGGAAAGGAAAGTGTCGTTTCAACAAAGAGTGCAGATACTTCCATCCAGTGATGTGTCAAGCTTCAACACAGTCCAGAGAATGTTATGACATGAGCTGCCCAGACCACCATATAAAGGGAATAGTACGATACAGAGAAAGCAGGGAAAGGGAAAATGAAAATGACCAGCAATTTTTTTTAGATATAAGGAGAAACAACCAGATCAAAGAAAGAGACAAAAGGGGGAAATGGTACAGAGGGGACAGATGGGCAGCACAGCGGGACAAGACAAGACCGGCACCAGCTCATCAGGGCTGTATAAACAATCAAAGTCAGTACTGGAGAAACCAGGGGTATGGGCACCAGGGGCCATACCAGGTAAGACATCACCAGTGGTACTAACAAAACACAAAGAAAGACCAAACATCCCAAATGGTAACACCTGCTTCATATTTGCAAATATTCAGGGTCTGAAATCAAATAAAAATGACAAAGTTAGTTATGTTAGTGGACTCCTATCAGAAGCAATGCCATGTTTGAGCATTTACAGAAACACATACAAGGGATGTTTTGGGCGGAGAGATTCAGATAGAAAACTATAACATGTATAGATGTGATAGAATTAATAGGTCACAGGGAGGAGTAGGACTCTATGTAAAAGATACTTTTGTTGCACAGAAGTGTTGAACCTACGAATGATATAGTAGAAATCCTCGGCATTAAAGTGGAAAATAGAATCTAGTAATTATCCTAGTATACAAACCACCATCAGCAACTGCGGAGGAATTCACAGAGCAGTTAAAGAAGATAGATAGCTATCTGGATAGACTAGAGAATCCCACCCCAAACATTTTAATCCTTGGGGATTTTAATCTCCCCCATGTAAAAAGG